>JALPQD010000259.1:3300651-3342706 GCA_023101885.1 Typhlomys cinereus
TGCAGGTGAGGATTCTTCACCACAAACAAGAAAAATCCTCCTGTCAAAATGGAGCATGTGGCTGCTTTATCACCATGATTACCCTGAGGTTTTGCTTTACAGTCTCTTGGATTTTAAATTGAAAGTCAAATATAATTTGTTGCAAGAACCAAGAAGTGAGTGACCAGAAGGCTGCCAGAAAAGCCTAGCATATTTAATCAGTATCTGTTTGGTAACGAGCCTGGGCAGGTGGTGAGTCACTGGGCTGTGATTGTGCAGTGGAAATAGGCCGGATGGCTGGGTTACTTTAAGAGTCACATGGTCTAGATCAGTTACAATGGTATGGTGGCTAAAACTAGAAATATATTCTTTTACTGCTAAAATTCAAAAGCATTATTTCACCTCTTATACATGTGTGCAAACCTTGGACAAATACAATGTAACGTCAGATTGCAGTATGGTCAAGTCTATAGTGGGAAATAGCACCTGGAAGATAGAAACATAATCTGCTCTGGCTGAACTTATGTCTGGAGCTGTGATAGGAGTTTTACATAAATTTTCTCAGTTGATACTCTAAATTGCACTTATTATCCTTTTTTTTTTCAACTGGGGAAACACAGCATACTTAGTTATTATGAACTGTCTCATTACTTTGTGTGTTAGAGTCCGATTAAACTTGCCTCTAGAAGGCTAATAGAGGAGATAAGTCAGTCCTGACTGAATTAAAGGATCTGGCACTGAATCGAGCCTCTACTGTGTGGCTCCATGCTTCTTTCTGTGTCTGGAACAAACATGGGTATTCCATACTAGCTTCCTGCAGTATACTTGGATATTAGCATGTGAATATTTTATGGTAAAAGCAGTTGGGTCTCAGTGATAATAATAATTCCTAACTACTCACTGTAGTTAGGAATCCAGTCAATGGTAGAATGAGGCTGTAATCTTAACTGCAAGTGAAGTCCACGACCCTTCCTTTTTATTTTTTTATTTTTATTTATTTCTTTCACTCATACAAAGTTGATAAACACCCATTCCCCTCCCTCCCTTCACCCTTCCCTTGGTCTCCTTGCTCCCTCCCCCCTTTTTCCTTCACCCCCCCTTTCTCCCAGTGTTTCCCCCCCCCCCTCATTCCTGTAGCATCCTTTAGTGTGCATGTCAAACTTCCCTCTGGGTCCTCTTCTCTGATGAGGTGTAAGGACTCAGTGGCATTGCCTAGAGCTCTTTTTTGTGTTCCCCTTTAGTATAGGAACACTATTATGGCTGTTAATCCCTTGCCTCTAAGAATCCTAGTGCCTATGATCCATGCTAGACTTTGGGAGTTCAATGATATCTTGGTAATTGCACAGGTCATGCAAAGTCCTATTGTGATTACGTTGGTCCTAACTTGTATGGAGTGTCTTGCATATTGTTGCTTCTCCTCATCTTTAGGCTCTTACAATCTTACCGCCCCCTCTTTTGCAAATTTCCCTGAGCTTTAGGATGGGGAGGGATTAGGTTGCAGGTGGTTGATGTAGAGTCTCTGATTTTCCGAATTATGGTTTGTTGATTTTTTTTCAGTTTTGCTGTTCCTGCACCACCCTTGGCTCCATCCTGACGGGTATTGGATGTCACCCCCTGGCCAAAGATTAAAGGCTGTTAAAATAGAGTATTATTATAAGAGTAGATTCAAAGGTAGATGGATAAGAGTAGGAGACCGCTGTGAGGGGGGGTCAGTCTCCCATTTTCAGGATGGTTACCTTCTATATGTCAGACTTTATGCCCTCCGTTTCTGGTGAGATCATACCCCATCAGACGCAAGTGACCAGTAAGGAGAGTCTTCAAGCCCATCCCCTCTCTCCTTGTTTCTGGTGGGGCCCTTCTTCCCCTTCCCTTCCTGCTTATAATCTTTGCAATTACTGTAGGTATTACATAGATTTTTCTTTGAGTGTGTCACTAAGTGGGTTTGGTACTAGGATCCACCTATTAGGGAGTACATATGGTGCTTAATTTTCTGTGTCTGGGATACTTCACTTAATATAATGTTTTCTAATTCCACCCATTTCCTGGCAAATTTCATTAATTCATCTTTTATGATGGCTGAGTAGTATTCCATGTATAAACGGAACTTGTCAACTGTTGGGCATTTGGATTGATTTCATGACTTTGCTATTGTAAACAGTGCTGCTATGAATATGGTTGTGCTTGTGCTATCAAGGTGAATTTTTGCTGTGTGGGAGATTATTCCCAATAGTGGAACAGCAGGGTCATATGGCATTTCAATCTTTTTAACTTTTTTAAGAATCGCCAGACGGCTCAGCAGAGTGGTTGTATAAGGCTGCATTCCCACCAGCAATGTAGGAGAGCACCCTTCTCTCTACATCCCCTCCAGCATTTGGTGTTGTTTGTATTGTGGATTTTTGCCATCCTGACCAGGATGAGATGATATCTCAGGGAAGTTTTGATTTGCATTTTCCTATGGCTAAGGATATGAAGCATTTTTTAAGATATTTGTTAGACATTTCAATTTCTTTCCTGGTAAAATTTCTTTTAGGTTCCAAGGCCTATTTTTTAATTGGGCCATTGGTTTCCTTGGCGTTTAGTTTTCTAAGTTCTTTGTGCACTCTGGGTAATAGAGCTCTATCAGATATATGGTTAGTGAAGATTTTCTCCCATTCTGTGGGTTGCCTTTGTGCTGTTACGATCTCTTTATCAGAACAGAAGCTCTTTAATTTCACAAGATCCCATCTGTTGAGTGTTGGTTATAGTGACTGTGCTATTGGATTTCTGATTAGGAACTGTTGGCCTAGTCCAATCAGCTCAAGGGAGGTCCCTACCCATTCAATTAAGGTTTTGTAGTCTCTGGCTTTATATCGAGGTCCTTGATCCATTTGGAATTAATTCTTGTACATGGTGGCAAGTACAGGTCCAGTTTTAATCTTCTGCATGTGGACAAACAGTTTTGCCAGCACCATTTGTTGAAGATGCTGTTCTTTTTCCATTGGATTTTTTGGGCCCCTTTGTTAAAGATCAAATGGCTGTAATTGTGTGAGCTTATATCTGGGTCTTCAACCCTTATCCATTGATCTGTGTGCCTATTTTGGAGCTAGTTCCAGGCTGTTTTTATAACTATGGATTTGTAGTATAGACTAAGGTTTGGTATGGTGATACCTCCAGCAGTGTTTTTATTACTCAGAATTTCTTTTGATATCCTGGGCATGACCCTTCTTCCATGCTCAATCCAATGACCTGAAAAATTGAACTGGTTCTCAGAAGAGTTCTCACAAGCTGTCCTGAGAATATCTGTTTCTCTCATGAAATGCCTCATGATAGCAAATTATACTGCATCTGTAAATTATCTGTAGGAAGCCTGACAAAGTAACATGCTGCACTTCTGCTCAATCAATCCCATTAGCAACACACAAATTGAGATAACTTGAGCATATATCTTCCACTTACTTAAGATTTACAATAGATTTGCAGTCCCATGACCAATGCTCAGGAGACAGATGTGTTGTATTCCTGGCTCCAGGTAAGTCATTTGAAAAGCTTGGTTGCCTGTCAGTAGAACTGAGACCTTCCATTTGTTATGTGCCTTGTGGGCCACCTGGGAAAACAGCACATTCCTACAAATCCTTTCTAATTTGGGAGCATCATATTGAGATTTGTTCTCATGATGAGAGCTATAGGTGTATGTTGGACTTGTGGCTGCTGAAATTCATCAAGGTTCATTGTAGACTCTTTTTATGGTTTATCAGGAAAAGTAAAGTTATCTAAAGATAGGTACAAAGTTCCACTACTAAAAGCAATGAGAATGGTGAACTTCATTAGCTATGTCTTTGCTGTTGTACATTGATTCATGTTTATCCATATGCATATGCATATGTGTGAGTGTATGTGCCATAATGAGAATGTGAAGGGCAGAGGGTATCTTCAAGGGGTGGGTTTTCTCTCTCCACCCTGTGGTACTGGGAACCGTTTCAGTTACTAATGACCAGCAACTATTATAGCATGGAACACACACACACAAAAAAAAAAAAAGAAGAAAGAAAAAAAAAAACAGTGTAATACATTTAGAGAGCCAGCGCTTCTACTAGGACTTCTTGAACTTCCACACTTTATGCTTGATAGAATTTGAATAATATAATAACTTTGCAGAAATGCTGTTCTTTCATCCTGTCTCAAAGGTTAAGAATTACATGACATATCAATTGTGGAAGCAGCTAGCAAAAGACTTAACATATATTAAAGCTTGATAAAAGCATCTCTTGTTGGAACAAACTGTCTGTTGTTAACAATGTGACCCTAGGCAAGTTATTTAACCTTTTACAGTTTCAGTTCTTTTATAAGTCATGCAAATAATTCCTGACTTTGCAGGGCAGTGGTGGGGATTATGTGGCATGACAGAGATAAAGCACCTGGTAGGGTTGGCATGCCTTCATGACATCTTTCACTGCTACAAAGCTGGTCCAGATTAGGAAAGAAAGAACGAATGTATTACCATGTATTACTGGGTGATCCACACTCTTGGTTGACCCAGACAGAACCTGGAAAATCATTAATAGCATATTCCTTACTCTCACAATGTTCCAAAACCTGTGTGATTGTTGTGAACATGTGTGGTACATTTCCAGGAGACTGTTCTGCTGGAAGGAGACAACACAAGCATTGCTCATCTGTTTCTTCTGCTGGAGCAGATTGTTATCACTGGCTAGTGATTACTAGACCATTGCTTATTGTTAATAAGCAGATTACCATTTGCAATAATGATACACAAAATAGGAAGTGTTTTTGGTGGCATTGTTTATTCCTTGTTTTATTCATTTCCATCAATTTGCATCCATAATTTAAATCATAAGACTTCCCCACTACAGTCTGACTTTTAGAAATCACATCCTGTATTAGATGTGCCCCACTAAATATCCTGGCCTGGTGGATTGTTTCCCTCACAGACTGGGGATTTTAAGAAATTGGCTTCCTTGTTCTCAGCCACACATAATGTTTTTAAAATTTTTTGCTGGAACCTTTCTGCAATACCAGACAATCTTAGAAAAGGAAAAGCAATGTTGGTTACTTTATTCCTCATTTATCCATGAACCAGACTAGCTTCCTCTAGGCCCACACTCATAAACAGCAATGTCTGCTTACTGCTTCAAATGGGGTGATGGTAGGAAAGATTATCTTCTGACATTTCCCTTGTTGCTTTCTGCTGCAACTGCAACTTTTCATTCTAATCTATCAGGCCCAAAGTCTCCCTACTAGTCCAGTGAGAAGTAACTGGGAAGCAAAATGGTGGTCTTCACTACTCATCACAATCTCTGAGGAAGATCTGAAGGAAAACCCTAGGAAAACTGAAAGGTCAAAAGGAGCAGATGCTTTGTTCTATGTCTTCCACAAACCCTTCTACATTCCCTATCTTCTTCCCTTTCCAACCCATTTTAAATTTCATTCTAAAGAGAGGAGAGAGATAGTGGTCATCCTGGAGCCAACTTTCGTTATAGTTTCATGTATGATATGTAGCCTTGACCCAATTGTTTGAAATGTGGGTTGTCTTTCTTAGATTCTGTGGAACTTCCTCAGTAAATATTGTCAGACCACTTTGATACACCTATACATGCTTTCCTTCACTATTCTCTAGCACTTAGCAGCTAGGTGGTGAGTTTAGCATATATTACATTACTAATTATATAATACATAAATATTATACATAATGCAATATATTTTAGATGTGTTAAAATTATAAGATATGGTTTTGAAATATGTCTTAAAATGTAAAACAAGGTATGGTGTTGTAAATTAGTAGTTATCATAGGTTTTTATAAAAAGTTTCAGGTAACCATATAAGAGTTGATAAATTGCAAACCACATACAACTCTGACAACATAGCTTTCTCTCTCTCTCTCTCTCTCTCTCTCTCTCTCTCTCTTTCTCCTCACAGCTTTTTAAAAAAAATTAGGGGAAAGGGACTTGGAGAGATAGCTCAGTGAGTCAGATGTTTGCTGTACAAACATGAGGATCCAAGTTCAATTCCCAGTATCATATAGAAAACCAGGTGCCTTATGAATACTTGTAATCACAGCACATGACAGTAGGGAGGGCAAAGAGAGATTGGATGATTATCGGAGCTTTTGCTGAGCAAATCTCATTAATGGGTGAGAGTCAGTGAGAGATCTTGTCTCAAAAAATAAGGCAGAGAGTAATTGAAGAAGACTTCTGACATTGACCTCTTGCCTCCACATGTATACCTACATATATACATGCATATGTACACACATACACCCACACAAAGATATACTTTCATAGTTTGTGTACCATACCTAGAAAGCCTACTGGTTAGATTGGACACACAGGTGGGACTAGCTGATCCTCAGTACCACATAAGGGATAATGGTAACAGACAATAAAGTGCTACCACCTAGGTTCAGAAGCAAAGTGATATCAGTAATACCAGGTGCCTGTGATTGACATACTCATTTGTTTTCCTCTAATCACTGTTTTAGTTTGAGTTAATTGAGCTCTTATTTCACTGCAGTTTCATCTCTTATCAGTAGAGGTTTTCTACAGCAGAACCTCTCTCTCTTTTTTTTTAATGTGGGGCATTCCATTGTGAAGATGGACTACACTTGTCAGTTTTCCTGTTGGTAAATATTTGAATTTTCTTTTAGCTTTCATTGTTACATAAAATGCTATTCTGAACAAGGAGAGAGGGGACCATGTTACAGCAGAGAAAATAGGCCTCCATCAAGGACTGCAAGTAAGTAATGAGACATCTGGTTAAGTTCACAGACTTTCCTTCCTGATCATTTGCAACTGATAGGGTATGATCTCAACAGAAGAGGAGGGCATATAGTCTGGCAGATAAAAAGTAACCATTTTGCAAATGGGTGATTGACCCTCCCTCACTGTGGTTTCCCTCTTTTATTACATCTACCTTTGAATGGGCTCTTATAACAAGACTCTAGTTTAACAACTTTTTGTCTCTGGCCAGGGGGTGACATCCAATACCCATCAGGATGGAGTGAAGGGCATTGCAGGAGCAGCAAAACTGCAAAAGAAAATCAACAAACCATAATCCAGAACTTCAGAGACTCTATATCAACCACCTAGAACTAGGCCAGCCTAATCTCTCCCCATTCTGAAGCTCAGGGACATTTGCGGAAAAGGGGGCGGTAAGATTGTAAGAGCACAAGTATGGGAGGAGCAATGATATGCACGATACTCCACACAAGTTAGAGCCGAAGCAATCATAATTGGACTTTATATGCCCTGCGCAATGTCCAACATACTATTGACCCCACAACGTCTAGCATTTGCTAAAAGCACCAAGATCCTTGGAGGTAAGGGATTGACAGCCACAGTAGTGTTCCTATGCTTAAGGGGAACACAGGAAAGGATTCAGGGAAATGCCACTGGGTCCTTGTACGTCATCAGAGAGGAGAGCCCAGAGGAGAGACTGGCAGGCACATTAAAGGATTCTCCGGGGATTGGAGGGGGGATGCACTAGGGGATGGGGAGGGAGGGGTGAGGGGAGGGGGAACAGGGGGTTCGGGGGGAAGGAGGAGGGAGGGAGGGAACCAGTGTACCTACTAAGTTTGTATGAGTGGAAATAATAATAAAAACCTTTTTTAAAAATGCTATTCTGTACGTTCTTACAGATATTATGATGTCAGTTGATGTTTTTATGAATGTTGAGTAAAGCAAATAGATATAGGGCGTAGAAAACACATGCAATTGATATAAGATGAGATTGTTTGTGAGCTTATACATTGACTTCTATTGTGTTAGCTCTTACTGATTTATGACTTCTTGATATATCTTCTGAAATATTTCTATGGTTATCTTCATAATGTTGGGCTCAGCCTAAGTCTAGGAAGGCTAGCTCTCTCACACTTCTGGGCTGTTAACCGGCCTTTCAGGGTTCATTGCTATCCTATGATAGACCTTTTTCTTACCAATGAAGATGAAGATGGCTGTATTTTTCCAGAAAAAAAAGTCTATTCTCTTACCACAGTGTAAGTCCATTCACTCTGAGAGAACAATTAAAGCTTCAGAAAACAGTAGGGCAGTTTTAGAGTTCCTAATAAGTTTAGCCTGAAATAACATATGCCATTTATGGATCCAGTGGTTAAAAGTTGGACCTTGTTGAGCTGTGAACAAGCATAGTCTGGCTTTCTTTCTACAGCTTCTCCTGGGAAATGAAGTATAAAATCATCTGACATGATCATTCTGTGATGGTGCAATTCCATTCCCAATTGATTCTGTTTATTTGTTGGTTCAGTTGTCAAAGCCATGTGTTTCATTGTTAGGCAACACAGGTGCCTATTCAAAGCCCTTCTTTTTCAATATCTCCTTTAGATTGTGGTATGAGATCCTTTAAGTTGAGTTTTGCTTGCTATTTCTTTTTCAAAGCACATCACCATAGATCCTATGAAGGTATCACGATGTTGCACTTCACTCTCTGTCATATTTAGGCACAGGTGTCAACTTGATGCTCTGGGCACATTTGTGGAGAATTAATGGTTGAGTTAAGCCCAGAGCAAACCTGCAAGAGATTGCCAAGCTGATGGGAAAGGCCCAGTTTATGGTGGGTGGGACTAGGCCCTGAACAGATGAATAAAATACTGACAGCTGGTTGAGGAAGTCAACATCCTTTTATTCACTTGGCCAGACTTGCTGGTCCGGCAGGTAAGGATTGTCCATCTCTCAGCCTAAGTTATGTGGTGATGGTGTGACCAGTTCCCTCAGCCCTGGTGTTGGTGCGTGCTGTGCTCTTCTGTCAAGCTGGACTGAGAACTGTAACCAGGAATCCTAAGAGATAATAAACCCTTGTTCCCTTAAGCCGTTTGATAGTCATTGATCAACAATCATGCAGGCGGACTCTCCATTTTCTCACATGTTGAGTCTTCTCCTTCCAGGCTGTGACAAGAGTTATTTTCCACATACAAAGTGTCTCTGTATGTGTTTGTATGTCTCTGTGTCTTTGAGACGTGCATGCATATTTACATATATGTGTGCATATATATGTCTGTGTGTATTTGTGTTAGTGTATATGTCTGTGTCTGTGTGTACATCCGAGTGTGTTTCTGTGTGTCTTTGTGTGTATGTGCCTGTGTATCTGTGTGTGCATGTATGCGTGAGTCTGTATGTATATATAAGAGAGAAAGAGATAGAGAGAGGGAAAGAGAGAGAGAGAGGAGAGAGAGAGAGAGAGAGGGCTGCATCGGTGATTGGTTGCATGGGAAGTGGCTGGTGCTACTTTCTAACATAGATAAACTTTCTCCCCTCTTATTCTCAAAGAGGAGCATATTTGCCCAATCAATGTCTTCTCAGTATATTTCTCCCAAATGACTGAATAGGAACTATCTCTAGCCTTGGTGAATTTGTCATCTAGATCCCTCCATCAATACAATACATTCAACTCAAAGTGTAATGAGTCAACTTCAAATTGTTATAATTGTAAAATTAAAATCATGAGATTTTTTTCTGTAAGTCAAACAAACATATTTAATTTTTATTAGGTCCAAGTTAATATTTCTCCACTTCATGTGACTTTGTTCCTTTGACATTGACTAAATAATGAGTCAGAAAATAGTGGAAGCTCTGAGATGCAAATCTGGAATACCACAAGGAGAGAGGAGACCATGTTACAGCAGAGAAAATAGGCCTCCATCAAGGTCTGCAAGTAAGTAATGAGAAACCTGGTTAAGTTCACAGACGTTCTTTCCTGATCTCACCAGAAGGGGAGGGCATATAGTCTAGCAGATAAAAAGTAATCATTGTGCAAATGGGTAATGGACCCCGCCCTCAGTGAGGTTTCCTACTCTTATTACATCTACCCTTGAATGTGCTATTACAACAAGACTCCAGTTTAACAGCTTTTTGTCTCTGGCCAGGGGGTGACATACAGTGCCCAGCAGAATGGAGTGAAGGGAATTGCAGGAGCAGAAAAACTGCAAAAGAAAATCAACAAACCACAATCCAGAACTTCAGAGACTCTATATCAATCACATAGAACTAGGACAGCCTAATCTCTCCCCATCCTGGAGCTCAGGGACATTTGCGGAAGAGGGGGCGGTAAGATTGTAAGAGCAAAAGGATGGGAGGAGCAACGATTTGCAAGATTCTCAACAATAGTTGGGGCCAAAGCAATCATAATGGAACTTTGCATGCCCTGCGCAATGTCCAGCGCACTGTTGCCCTCATAAAGTCTAGCATCTGTTAAGGGCACCGAGACCCCTGGAGGCAAGGGATTGACAGCCATAGTAGTAATCTTATGATTAAGGGGAACAAGAGAAAGGGCTTATGGAAATGCCACTGGGTCCTTATATGTCATCGGAGAGGAGGACCCAGTGGAGAGTTAGGCGCACACAATAAAGGACTCTCTGGGAATTGGGGGGGAGACACTGGGGGAAGGGGAGGGGGGAGGGAGGGAACTGGTAAAAAATTTTAAAATGTATAATTAAATTTTTAATAAAAAAAAAAAAAAAAAGAACTTTTGATGACTAATATGGCACTACTCAAAAATGTTTTAAAGTTTATGACAGTGCATACTAATACTGAATAAATCTGGAATACCACAACTGCAAAGTTAGAAGAACCTTGTACAGCATTGAGAAATAGAGGTCCATTTGCCTCAGCTCACACCCATATTTGCTTTTCATTCATTTTTTATCACTAAGACAAATATGGACATGACAGAGAGCAAATCAATTCTATATGAAATAAAATAATTAGGAAACAGATGTGGATGAAGTAAACACTATATTTTATTTACTTTCCAAAAGTAAGATTTTGGGGGGATTATTAACATTTAAGCATCTTTTTAGGATTTAGTCTCATCTAATATTAGCAGTAATCCAAATACCTGGTATACATTAGTAACCACAGAATAAGCCAGTACCTGATATTACAGGAAGTACATATGAAATCCCTTCCAGTGCAAAATCTTATTAACATTTAAAAAGACCTAGATCCATTTATACTTTGACTACAGAGTCAATGCCTGCTGAGCAGAGCTCACTGTCTGTCATTCCCAACCTTTTCCCCTCTTTTACATTTACTGAAATCCTTAAATATCAGCTGCACACTAAAAATTCTCACATAAACGCACCGAATGAAATTTCATCTTTAGCTTCAGCCCTCCCAACCCATTTCCCCCGTGTTCAAATAACATCAAGGGGCTAATTTCAGCAAGTTGTCAAAAGGAAAGGTGACAGTCCATTTCGCAGTCAGCTAGTTGCTAATTAATATCCAACTAAAATGCATCAAAATTTGAGCACTCCAATTGAACACTTTGAAAGATAAGCATTCTACTAATTTAACTTTGCTGTAGGTTGAACCCTGATTGAATTCTTTCACAGCAAGATGATCCATATTTGTTATTTCGACCACTGTGTTTTAACCCAGAGCTAAAATGCCTATCTAAGCATTCTTTTTTTTTCTTTGATTGGCTGCCATGTGTTTTGTGTAACCCCATGAGACTGTAAAACAGTAGGTCATCACACTGTGACACTGGAGATAAACCATCATCTTGTAATATTTTGATATTACCACTACTTGAGAAAGATATAAATAGAATAGATACAGTGAATTGTGAGTAAATGTGACAATTTTTCATTATGAAACAGAATTTGAACATTCACGCAAGGAACAGAATCTATCACTGAACTAGGTACAAAACTATTTCTGCATAATCACAAATTATATATTTTTGCACACACACACACACTTGCTTGTGTGTGTACACATGTGTGAGTGTGTGTGTGTGTGTGTACATGTGTGTATAGAAGAAGGCATTTAAGTGTGTGTGTCTATGGAGGCCCAAGGGTGATATCAGGAATCATCCTGAATTATTCTACTTCCTTTGTTGCTTTGCTTTGGGCTTTCCTGGCCTCCACCTTCCAGGATTGGAACTGCAGGTTATAGCTAATTCTGCCTGCTGTTTTTAACCTGCTTTCAAGGCAAAGGCTTTAACCCCTGACATCTCTGCAGCCCAGTATTTTTACACAGAGAGTTGAATCAGTGGCTTTCCTAATCCAAGCTCAAATAAATAAATTAACTCAAGGAAGATGACTATAAAGACAGATACGACATTTTTAAAACACTTATAGCTAAATACTTTAAAAATATGCACTCTAACACCAGCCCCGGGTTGTCACACACCTGGGGAGCCTGGATTCTTGCCATGTATTCTGCTCCCAACCCCAAGCTTATTTCACCATTACACAGTGAACTGTACAATTCTTAGAGAAAACCCCAAAACACTCATGGTGTCCTGGAAGAAAACAAAAGAAAATAGAGTATTCCTGTTTCTTTTCTAAAGAAAAGAAAACAGGCCAAAATATCTTATTAAAGCACTGAACTGCAACTTCCGATGTTTCCGAAAGGGATGGAAAGGTGCTGCCTGGACTCACTTTAAAGAGACTACAGTGACTGTGTAAATCTCACCTGTGTTCGAGGCAGGTTATTCTCCTGCAGTCACTGTTCTTCCAAGACACTGCAGGTGCAGGAACATGATAGACAAGGCTGGGAATATGGGGCTTCAGGAAGCCTTAAAATCAATGGTATTTTAAGAGAGGGGTTATTGGAATAGGTACTAGGAGAAGAAAGGTACAGGGATATGCAAGAGGCAAAGTCTTCCCTGAGAAAAGAAACAAAGTTTGTACCTTGGTCAGTTTCCATTTCCTGATTTTTGCCTCTGGGTAGCCTTGGGAAAGAGAAGAAAAGAGGAAATCAGATCTCAGAAGCAGTTGGATTTAAATAATGCAAGCACTCAACTTTTCTTTTCTGAGCCTACTCTTCTCGCTCAGAAATATTTCTCCAGAAGAGCATCAAGAGAAATGGATTCTGCACCACTTTGTAGATACCGACTAAATTCCTTTACTGCTTTGTGGTTCTGGTCTTCATCTACTGAACACGTGGTTTCTGTTGTGCTACCTATATCCACCTAAAAACTGCAGCTCTTGTTTCTTACCAGAATGTTCTCTTCTACAGAGGGCAGTGCAGGATATATCAGCACAGTCACAGCACACATGTGATGATCTGTGTAAAGCAAACTCAGTTAAAGCAAATGACAATTTGTGTTATTCTGGTTTATTTTTATGAGTTTCCCATTTGTATGACTAGCAGAGTGCACTGGATGAGGCAGATTCCAGATAATTATTAATTGAATGATTCCTAAATCCAAACAACTTGAGTGAAATTTTTATAAATGTCTGTAGCATAGATGACATAACTAATTTATCTATGTATGTAATGTTGACCATGTAGGTTCCTAGTCAACTACACCCTCCAATCTTATCAATAGGTTTATATCTAGAAGAAACACATACCGATTTATCTCAAAAACATGCAAAATAATACTCATAGTATATTGTTTGTTGCAGTTCTGATTAGAATTCCATCAAAAAATCCAAAGGATATATACAACTTGGTATAATAGGATAACCATGAAATGAACAGACTCATTACACACAGAAAGTGAACAGCATGAATTTGTGAATTAAAGAATGAGGATAGAAGAGAAGAATGTCACTTGATCCTGTTTGCATGGAGATCAGAAACGCGTGCCGCTGGAGCTTTGAGAACTATGCAATTCTCTGGAACATCTATGATGCCAAACTGGAAACAGAATGTCAAGAGAGGTGGTAATAACTAAGGAGGGCCTGGTGTTTGTGAGGCATGAGACTACAAAAGCCTTTAGATGTTTCTACGAAGCCATATTATGACTTGTGCAGAATTAGAGAAGAGTTTGTTACTGATGGATTTTCCTAGTGTGTGTGTGTGTGTGTGTGTGTGTGTGTGATTATCTTTTAAAGAAGTGTTTGTGAAGTTCCAGCCTCTTAGGAAGTGCCACATACATGATAGCTACTTAATAAGCATTTTGCTTTGCTCCTCTTCCCCTGATTAACTCTGCACACCTAATCTTAAAAAAATGCCATGAGTAATCTCAGCATGAACAGCCAAACCAGACAAGCGTCCCCAGAAGAAACGCTGCCGTGAGGCTCAGCAGATTGCAGAGCCAAAGGTGCTCATGCCTGCCTCAGCTGATTGCCTCTCTTGCAGCACAAGAGTTGTCATACTGGCGACTCTGTGTTTCAGAGCCAGTGAGCACACTGACGCTTCGTAATTACTGAAACACACGTGCTAAGTCACTTTCTGCTAAGCCGCGATGAGAATTCTCAGTGTTCAATCGCCCTCAAAATTTCTCATCTCTTCCCTGGGGTGAGGTGCTTTGGTTTAGCAACTGCAGTGTGGGCATTGCATTTAAATCGCTTAAGGTCTGGAGTTCCATACCTTCTAACAGCAACTTCTCTTCTTCTCTTAGCTTTCCTCTTCAGTCACTGCCTCAGAAACTTTCCTTCAAGGCTGGGGATACTCTCCTAAGGCCAGGGCATCTCTGGGAGTGACATACTAACTCATTGCATGCACAGACATACGGGATTATGTCTTCTGTTTGTCTCTTCTCAGATTGTTAAGCACTCTTTGGGAGTAGCTCTTTTATATCATTAGCTATCTGATTCATATTTTACCAGTGAAAGTGGTAATATGGCAAGTCAGGTATATGGAGAGCTAAAGATCAAAAGAATTGGTAAAGGAAAGTACATGGGAACCACTAAGGGCTAGATAATATAATCTGTAATGTAACACATAGGTTTTCTTTCAGTTGCAGAACTATTTGTGTGGTTGGCTGAGCATTTCATGAAGCCAGTGGAATTTTGCCTTACAATACCATCATATAGAATATCAAACTAGGTGAGAGATGAGAGAAGTCAGAGCTTTTCCTGAAAGAAAAAGATTTTGCAGAGAGGAGGAAGAGAAAAAGAGAGAGAGAGAGAGAGAGAGAGAGAGATCATATCAAAGCTTAATTATGTTATTTAGTATTTCTAGATCTTTCTCTCTCCTTGGCTGTATAGCGAGTACAAAAAATCCATGCCAGTTAGCTCAAATTTAAAGCATGTCTATGGGAAAAATGGAAAGAGATTTGAGACAATAGAACTACTAAGACTCAATAAGGCTGAGCCTTTTATATTTGTTTTCTTCCTTCAAACACTATACAGAAGTGAAATATTCAATGTGATCTCTTTGGTTAGTTCTGCAGAACATCTACACTGAGCCAGATACACAACTATTTCACAGAACATCTAGGATGGGTGGATCAGTCTGAGTTGTGACTTTCCACCATCAATCACTGCTTGGAATCCCCAGGAGCTGTGAGGTTGTGCAGTCCTGCACTCCACAGGCCTGTTGGGAGTTTGGATGGAGACTGTCAGAAAGCATAGAGGAACCTGGACTCTCCCCATGGCGAATCTGCAGGCCTTGTTCCTAGGTTAGACAGAGAGCTCATTCATCTCTGGCGACGCGGTTGGGGATAATTTGCCAATCACTGAGAGTCCCTCTTTTTTCCTCCACAGAACCATCTGCAGCTGGTGAAAAATGACCGACTACAGCTGGTGAGTATTCCCTACCTCTTCCCTCTGATTTCACACAGCCTTGACAGACGGTGTCCCAGCAGGGTCTACACAGCTCAGCTGCCAAGGGGGGAGCATCATCGCGATGGGTTTGACTTCAGATCTGAGCCTTTGTTTTCTCCAACTCTGCCTCACTCAACCTCAGAAACTGCACTCTGTCAGTTCTGGGCTACAAAAGCTGCTACTAAAGAACTGGAAACTCATTCATTGCTAACATTATCTGCATAGAAGGGGCCTGAGGAGGATCACCCTTCTCAGTCAACACTTGCGGTTTTGGCAGAGGGCATCTAAAGTGCATAAATTGCAGGCTACACAACTAGTGTATGAGGAGTTAGGATTAGGGCCTGGATCCCCACTCAACACGATTTCCATTTTGTGCATTCTTTATTAGCTCAGTGTGTATTACAGGAATACTTTGCAATATGCTGAAGAAAAATTTTCTTCTCATATGGGATATTATCTTTGACTTTTCTCTTTTCTAATAAGAATTTTTTAGACGTTTTTAGATAAATATGATGATACATGCTGTGTATTTCTGACTAGAATACTTTAATACAAAATGTGAACCAAAGACCATAGAAAATGCTGAGGAAGGTATAGGGAAGTGCTTAATGTAACTGAGAAGTTCTATTTCTCACTTGCTGGTTGTATAGTTACCTGTTTTTTAAAGAGAATCAAAGTGTGTGATTTTGAAAAGAATCCAAATTATTACCATTCTACTACTTTATATATGAAAAATTGTCATACAATACGAGGTTACAGTTCTCTTTATGTTTTACTTCATAAGTTTTAATAGCATTGCAACTTCTTGTAATGTTTGTATGCATGGTGTGAGGTAAGGATTGAAACTTCCTTTCTCACATTATAGCCTGGTTGTTTCAGAGCCTCCTCCTGATAATGTTTTCCTTTCTTTACTGAGTTACCTTTGCCAAAAATAAGTTAACTGTAGTATTCATTTTTTAGTCACTATGTGTCCTGACAATGCATTAAGACCACTAAGTGCTAAGTTGCTAGGATCACTGTATCCTTCTTTAAGTCTTCAAAACAAACAATCTGATGTTAACCTAAAATTCATTATTGTTCTGGGTTATTCTAGACTATTTTCAAAATTGGCTAACCCCCTAATTTTTTTTAACAAAGCCTCAGAAGATGTCAATAAGATTGCCATGAATTGGCCCCAGCTGCCCTCGGGTTAAATAGCTCCACGTGGACGCGCCCATCCTTACTTTTCACCCCAACCTGCTCTGCCTGTCGGTACGCACCGCGCGGTCCAGCCGGGCCTCACCCCACGCCCTAGGACCCCAGGACAAATAATTCAGTTTAGTGAAATTGAGAGATCCTAAGAGTTAAAATGACAATGCCAAAGTCAAAGTGCAAATCCATGAGAAGCAACACTCAAGTAAACAAATTTCCCACTGAAGAAATTAATCCCATAATTTTAGACTCCAACAAGAACAAACCCGTGGAAAAAGGCCAAGAAAGCCTCACCCAGGATAAGGTCTTTCAAAATATGATCATTACCATGTTCAATACTATGAAAGAGGAAATCCGGGAGGAATTACATAATCGAATCAATCGCTTTGAAGAGGAACACAACAGACATCTGGAGAAGTTGAGAAAAACAGTCAAGAAACAAAAAGTGGCATAAAGCAGTTAAAACAGACTCAAGCAGAGTTTAAAACTGAGCTAAAAGACAAGTTATCTTCAACCCAGAACGCCACAGAGAGTCTTATCAACAGAACTAACGAAGCAGAAAACAGAATTTCAGATCTTGAAGATAAAGTAGGAGTACTAACCAGCTCAATGGAAGAGGTGGTTAAAGCCAAAAAGATACTTGAGAGAAATATCCAAGAGATATGGGACACCCTGAAGAAGCCTAACATGCGTATTCATGGAATACCAGAGCAAGAATCTCAAAATACCACCCCTGAGGAAATTTTTCAAACGATCATCAAGGAAAACTTTCCTTATCTAAAAAAAGAGAGGCCCATCCATATACAAGAGGCATTCCGCACCCCAAACAGATACGACCAAAGAAGCACGCCACAGCAAATAATAGTTAAAACACTCCACATTCAAGATAAAGAACTGGTGCTGAGAGCTTCAAGGGAGAAAAAACAAGTCACTTTTAAAGGTAAACCTATTAAAATAACAAATGACTTCTCAGTCGAAACAGTAAAAGCAAGAAGAGCTTGGAGAGACATACTTCAAGTATTGAATGAGCAAAAATGTCAACCCAGGCTGATTTACCCTGCAAAACTATCAGTCATGATTGAGGGAGAAAGAAAAATTTTCCAGCACAAAGACAACTTTAAGGGATACATGTCCACCAAACCAGGCCTTCAAAAAATGCTAGAAATGATACTCAAGCGTGAAGAAAAAAACAGGCATATCCAGGAGAACAGAAGGCAAATATAACACCATTAAAAGCGAAGCAATATACTTATAAAAGCTACTAAACATAATAAATGTCTGGAATTAATAGTTTCTCCATTATAACACTAAATGTTAATGGACTTAATTCACCGATCAAGAGACACAGATTACAAACTTGGATTAAAAATCACAATCCATCAATCTGCTGCCTGCAGGAAACCCATCTCACCACAAAAGATAGGCACGCTCTAAAAATAAAAGGCTGGTCAACAATTCTACAAGCAAATGGAAGCAGAAAACAGGCAGGGGTAGCCATTATGCTATCTGACAAAGTGGATTTCAAACCAAAGAAAATTATAAGAGACACGGATGGATACTACATTTTAGTCACAGGTACAATTCACCAGGAAGACTTCACAATACTGAACATATATGCACCCAATATGGGCCCCTCCACATTCATTAAGAAATACCCTATAGCGTCTAAAGCAAGAAATCAACCCCCAAACGATAATTCTTGGGGACTTCAACACCGCCCTCTCAACATGGGATAGATCAACAGGTCAAAAGCTTAACAGAGACACTTTGGAACTTAATCAAACCCTGAAAGAAATGGACCTTACGGATCTCTATCGAACTTTTCACCCACGCACCAAAGAATACACATTTTTCTCAGCAGCACACGGAACTTTCTCCAAAATAGATCACATATTGGGCCACAAAACGAATCTACACATATACAAGAAAGTTGAAATTCTAACCTGTGCCCTATCAGACCACCACGGCCTAAAGCTGGACATCCACAACACATCAAACAAGAGAAAATACACTAACTCCTGGAAACTTAACACTATGATGCTGAATGAGAACTGGATTCAGGAAGAAATTAAAAAGGAAATTCAAGATTTCCTGAAAGTGAATGATAACGAAAATACAACTTACCAAAATCTCTGCGACACAATGAAAGCTGTTCTAAGAGGTAAGTTCATAGCTCTTAATGCCTACGTCAAAAAAATGGAAACATCAGAAATAAACAACTTAACAATGCAGCTTAAAGCTTTAGAGAAACTAGAGCAATCTGATCCCAAAAGCAGTAGAAGAGAGGAGATTAGCAAAATAAGGGGAGAAATATCTGAAATCGAGACTAAGAAAACGATAGAAAAAATCAACAAATCGAAAAGCTGGTTCTTTGAAAAAATCAACAAGATTGATACACCCCTAGCTAAACTAACCAAAAGCAAGAGAGAGAAAACCCAAATTAACAAAATTAGAAATGAACATGGAGTAATCACTACTGATACCCAAGAAATCCAGAGAATTATAACATCATATTTCAAAAACTTATACTCTGTGAAGTTTGACAACACAAAAGAGATGGATGAATTCCTAAGTAAACACAACTTACCTAAATTGAATCAGGAAGTTGTGAATTATTTAAATAATCCTATAACATATAAGGAAATTGAGGAAGTAATCTTGAATCTTCCCACCAAAAAATGTCCTGGACCAGATGGATTCAGCACAGAGTTCTACCAGACATTAAAGTTACTCCTTAAACTGTTCCATCAAATAGCAAAGGAAGGAACACTCCCAAATTCCTTCTATGAAGCTAATATCGTCTTAATCCCAAAACCTAATAAAGATTCACTTAAAATAGAAAACTACAGGCCGATTTCTCTGATGAACACAGACGCAAAGATTCTCAACAAAGTCTTAGCAAATCGGATTCAAAAACATATTAAAAAGATCATTCATGGGGACCAAGTAGGCTTCATCCCCGGCACACAAGGTTGGTTCAACATACGCAAATCAATAAATGTAATTCATCATGTAAACCAGTCCAAAGTCCAAGACCACATGATACTCTCGATAGATGCAGAAAAAGCTTTTGGCAAGATCCAACAGCCTTTTATGATCAAAACGCTAGAGACAGTGGGAGTGGAAGGAACCTTAATCAATATAATAAAAGCTATATACAACAAGCCCACAGCAAGGATTATGCTCAATGGGGAACAATTGGAATCATTCCCACTTCGATCAGGAACTAGACAAGGCTGTCCACTCTCACCACTTCTATTCAATATTGTACTTGAAGTCTTAGCTGAAGCCATAAGGCAAGAAGGGACATAAGAGGGATTCAAATCGGCAAGGAAGAAGTCAAGCTATCCCTATTTGCAGATGACATGATCTTATACCTGAGTGATCCCAAAAACTCCACCAGGAAGCTCCTGGAACTAATTGAAAAAGTTCAGCAGGGGTGGCAGGATACAAAATAAAAGTGCGAAAAATCAGAGGCCTTCTATATGCCCAGAATGAAAGAAGTGAAAAAGCCTTGAGAGAAACCATACCCTTTACTATAGCCCCTAAAAAAATGAAATACCTTGGTATAAACCTAACTAAGGAGGTAAAAACCTTTACAATGAAAACTTTAAAACCCTAAAGAAAGAAATTGCAGAAGACACCAGAAGGTGGAAAGACCTCCCTTGTTCCTGGATTGGCAGAATCAACATCATGAAAATGACGTCCTACCAAAGGCAATAACAGATTCAATGCTATACCAATCAAAATCTCAAGGCAATTCTTCAAAGAAGTTGACCAACAATCTCAAAGTTCATATGGAGGCAAAAAAGACCCAGGATGCAAAAACCATCCGAGTAACAAAAACACAGCTGGAGGTATTGCCATACCAAACCTAAGTTATACTACAAATCCATAGTTAAAGACACTCTGGTACTGGCTCCAAAATAGACACACAGATCAAGGATAAGGATTGAAGACCCAGATATAAGCCCACAAAGTTACAGCCAGTTGGTCTTTGACAAAGGGGCCCAAAGAATCCCATGGAAAAAGAACAGTATCTTCAACAAATGGTGCTGGCAAAACTGGATTCCACATGCAGAAGATTAGAGCTGGACCCGTACTTGTCACCATGTGCAAGACTTAATTCCAAATGGATCAAGGACCTTGATATCAGGCCAGGAGTATAAAAACCATAGTTGAAAGGATAGGGAACTCCTCGAGCTGATGGGTAGGCCAACAGTTCCTAAACAGACATCCAATGGCACGGTCACTGCTACCCACTCTCAACAGGTGGGATTTGTGAAATTAAAGAGCTTCTGTTCAGATAAAGAGATTATAACACGAGCTCAAAGGCAACCCACAGAATGGGGAGAAAATCTTCACTAACCACACATCTGATAGAACTTGTGTCCAGAGTGCACAAAGAACTTAGAGACTAAACACCAAGGAAACCAATGGCCCAATTAAAAAAGGGGCCTGGAACTAAAAGAAACTTTACCAGGGATGTAAATTAAAATGTCTAACAAATATCTGAAAATGCTCCACTTCCTAGCCATCAGGGAATGCAAATCAAAACTTCCCTGAGATATCATCTCACCCCGTCAGGATGGCAAAAATCCACAATAACAAACAACAACAAATGTTGGAGAGGATGTGGAGAGAGGGGAACTCTCCTACATTGCTGTTCGGAATGCCGCTCATACAGCCACTCTGACGAGCCGTCTGGAGATTCTTAAAGAAATTAAAGAGATTGAAATGCCATATGACCCTGCTATTCACTTTTGGGAATAACCCCATACAGCAGAGGTTCGCCTCGATAGCACAGCACACGACCATGTTCATAGCAGCAATGTTTACAATAGCAAAGTCATGGAATCAGCCCAAATGTCCAACAGTTGACGAGTGGATAAGGAAAAACGTGGTACATCTATACAATGGAGTACTACTCAGCATCAAAAATGATGGATTACTGGAATTTGCCGGGAAAATGGATGTCATTAGAAAAAAATTAATTAAGTGAAGTATCCAGACCCAGAAAATTAAGCGCCGTATGTACTCCCTAATAGGTGGCTCCTAGTACCAAACCCACCCAGCCCACTAGAGACAGTAATTGCAAGGATTATGAACAGGAGGGATGGGGTAGGAGGGCCACACCCTAAACAAGAAGAGAAGGGACCATGTTACAGCAGGGAAAATAGGCCTCCACCAAGGACCCAAATAAGTAAGTGAGATACTGATTAGTTCACAGACTTTTGTTCCTGATCATTTACTACTGAGGGGATGTGATCTCACCAGAAGAGGAGGGCATTAGTCTGGCAGATAAAAAGTAACCATTTTGCAAATGAGTGATAGACCCCTCCCTTGTATGGTTTCCCACTTTATTACATCACTTTGAATGTGCTTTTATACAAGACTCTAACAGCTTTTTGTCTCTGTCCACGGGGGGGTAGGTAACATACAATGCCCACCAGGATGGAGTGAAGGGCATTGCAGGAGCAGCAAAACTGCAAAAAGAAAACCAACAAACCACAATCCAGAACTCAGAGACTCTATATCAACCACCTAGAACTAGGCCAGCTTAGTCTCTCCCCATCTTGAAGTTCAGGGAAATTTGCGGAAGAGGGGGGGCGTGGTAAGAGTGTAAGAGCAAAAGGATGGGAGGAGCAATGATATATAAGATACTCTATACTAGTTAGGGCTGAAGCAATATAATTGGACTTTGCATGCCCGCGGCATTGTCCAACACAATGTTGACCTCACAAAGTCTAGCATCTGCTAAAGGCACCAAGAGCCTGGAGGTCAAGGATTGGCAGCCACAGCAGTGTTCCTATACCTAAGGGGACACGGGAAAGGGTTCAGGGAAAGGCCACTGGGTCCTTGTAAGTCATCGGAGAGGAGGGCCCAGAGGAAATCAGACATGCACAAGAAAGGACTCTCTGGGAATGGGGCGGGAGGCATGGGGGAGCGGAGGGAGAGGGGTGGGAAGGAGGAGCAGGGGGTTGGGGGGGGTAGGGGAGGAGAGGGAGTAGGAAGGGAGGGAACTGGTGTACCTAATAAGTTTGTATGAGCTGAAAAAAAAAAAATAAATTAAAAAAAAAGATTGCCATGAATCAAACTTGTGGAGATTTTTTTTACATTTACATAAATTAATCTTCTGAATCATGAGCGTGGTACATCTCTCAGTATATTTAGGTCTTCTTTAGTTTTCATCAGCATTTTATAGTTTTTTGTATGCATTCCTTCTAAGTGTTTAATTATGGGACACTTTAATGTTATTGCCTTGGTGGAACTTTGGCAGTTTATTTTGTGGGTCAATTTTGATGTAAGGTGTTATGTAACTCATTTATTAGTTCCAGAAAGTTTTTATTGAATCCTTTTGATTGTCTTTGCACATAATTATATTTTCTAGACACAGGAACATTATATATATATATATATATATATATATATATATATATATATATACTTGATTTTGTTATCTGAGTAGAAATCCTTGCATTTTTAAGTCTGAGATCCAAAGAGATTTTGGAAGCTTTCTCTCCTCCATTATTTTCTGAAATACTATACAAAGAATTGGTATGATTTTTTTTAAATGTGTGAGAGAATTCACCAGTGGAGCAATTTGGGTTTGTTTTCTCTGTGAGAGGGTTTTTAAATTACAAATTCACACTTTGATTGACATAGAGAATTCAAGTTTTTCTATTTTTTTCTGGTGTTAAAATTTGGTATTTCTTACTGCAAGCTCTTTGTTCATTTCATGTGGCATGTAAGGTGTAATGTAATCTCCCTATATCTTTTGGGATGTGCTCTAAGACCCACAGTGCATCGTTGAAACCATTGCTAGTACCAAATATTAAATATTACACATAAGTTTATCATGTGTATAAATTATACAGTTATAAATTATACACAGCAATATATTAGCAATAAATCTGGCAATTAAATAAAATTATAAAAAAAGATAGCAAAAGTCATTGAAAACGTGCAAATTTTTTCCCCAGAACTTTTCATGTAATTTTTCAGACTGCTATTGGCCACATGTGATTAAAGGTGTGGACAACGGGCACTGCTTGCTTGACAAATAATTGCTTTAAGGTCCATTAGTCTCATTATAAGTAAGATGTATTGTGATGCTGATGTTTTAACATATGTTCCTCTAATTTCTTGTTAATTTTATGTTTATTTGAGATAATTTTTTTATTTCATTTATCATTATCTGCAAATTTTCTGCTCTCAAATTCATCTATTTCTTCTTATATTGTGTCTACTCTCATTTAAGTTTATTTTTTCTACTTTTTTTGAGACTTTAACATTTTATTTTTTCTACTTATTAGTTGTACGATGAGAATTCAAATAATTAGCTTTTGATTTCTAGCATAGACCATGATAGGTTTTAAGATGCCTTTAGTCATTCCTTTGATTTTTATCTTCTGTTTAAGTGCATTAAATTTTCACTGTCATTTTGTTTAAAATATGCAATAACTTCTCCTGGATTGTATTCCATCTTAAATATTTACTAGAAATTAGATTTTTATAATTATTAAATATTTGTATTTTCCTATTTATAATATTATCCATTTAATGACATGGAATATTCTGGAGGATTTTCATATTTTAAGATGAACTTCATAAGATCTATCTGGAAAAAGGAGATTATAGACAGATGTATTCAGTACCCAGTTTCAACTTTCCTCTCTTTCCATCACTTTCTTTAATCTATATCCTAATCATCTAAATCGATACATCGTATATATGGAGCAAGCAAGCACGCCCAGCGCACACCGACACAAGAGCACAGCGAGAACATCAGAGCGACAAGCAGGCGAGCAGAGGGAGCAGTCATAGCGAACACTAAAGCGAGCGAACGACGAATGCAGCGCAGCGATTGAGGAGATGAAGGGGAGCACGTCGAGCAACAGAGAGCAAGCAATCCCGCGGCTCTCGAGAGAGGAGCTAGGGAGGAAGATAGGGAGAGGGAGAGAGGGCGAGAGGCGGAAGGGAGGGGCGGGGGGGCCGGAGGCGGGCGGGACGGGGGGCGGGAGGGAGGGGGGGGGCGAGGGAGGGAGGGAGGGAGGGGGGGAGGGAGAGGGGAGGGAAGGAAGGATGGGAGGGAGGGAGGGAGGAGGGCGGGGGGGGAGGGAGGGAGGGAGGGGGAGGGAGAGAGAGGGCAGAGAGAGGGAGGGAGTAAGGGAGGAGGCGCGATAGAACCGGGGTGAAGTGGGACCAGTGGGGAAGAACGAAGGAGGGGCTGCGGACGGAGGAACGACAACAGGCAGAACGATGGCACTACAACAAATATCATATCATCATCATCATTTTTCTCTGCATAAGCATGGTGAGTGGCATCGTTCAGATCTTCTATTTACTATTTACAGTTTTTCCTAGTTGTTCCATCAAGCTAAAGAGGGAATATAAAACTCACACAGTGAAAGTGAAACTTTCCATTTCTCCCTAGAGTATTATAATATTTTTCCTTATTTTCATCAGTTTCTGTTAACTAGGATATATATGTTTATAATTGTTCAGTATTAAATATTGCTGCCACAAACTATCTTTTTTCTTTAAAAAGAATATAAGTAGCAGCTTGACAGTCCCAGGAAGAGCCATATCTGGTGCTACAACTAGACAACTATAAAATGGCAAACTCGTATTTTTAATCTACTATTCAGTTAATTTAAAGAAAAAAACAACACATTATAGAATGAATGTCATCTAAATATACTGTACATCCTTAAGATAATATTATGATTCAAGCTTTAAGCCATCATATGGTTTAAAGGAAACGAAAAGAGAAAAACACTTGGCATCTAAACACATGTATTTACAATTTTGTTGACCATTTTCTTTGTATTCTGAAGTTGCATTTTTAATATTAAATCATATGTCTTTAGACTAAAAAATGTGGTGATAGTTATTACATTCACTTAATCAGAAAATATTCTTTCTCTTAGACTATCTTGCATTTAAAAATGTCTTTCATATTTTGTCATTCGTACTATTTTAATTGGTTAGAGAGTTTTTGGACTAGGAGATTTACTTGTTTGTTTGATCACAACAATGTGTTCCAATCTCTTCGTGGCCTCCACGGGTTTTCCTAAGAAGTCAGACATTAATGAATTGCTGTTCCTCTGTGGCAATACTGCTGTCCATTGCAGATGATAAGAGTTTTCCTTATCTTTGGCTTACGGTATTCACAGCAAGCTTTGAAAAGGGTATCTCCATTTTATTCTTCTTGCATTTATTAAATATCTTTTATTCTTCTAAACTACACGTTTTGTGTGGTATTGTTTTTTTTTCTTATGTGCTAGAGATTGAACCTAAGACCTTGTACTTGCTATGCAAGTGCTTTGTTGCTCAGCTGAATCTACAGCTCCAAGGACATTTCCATCTCTTCAAATTTCAAGATTCTTCAGGTACTTACTTATACCTATTTCTAATACTTTGCCTCATCTTTGTTTCTGATTAAACATAAGCTTGAGCAGTAGATATACTCTTACATGCTTTTGATGATATTTTTTATTGGTAGACACATTTGAGTTCATTTGCTTTCTTTTTTCTGAAACATTCACTTGGTTTTGATTTTTAAAATTTCAGTGATTGCACTTTAAAATCTAAACCTTCTCTGGTTCTTGTTATATGTTCTATTTGCTTTATGAACTTAGTGTGCATATTTTAAACCTATTAAAGGTTTACTTATAATATTAAAGCAGTTAAATACATTAAATGTTGCTAATAGTAACATATTGCTATTGTTATGCTACTGAAATGTAGCAATATTGTTGCTGATAAAGCTTAATATCACAATGTTTGACAATTGTAGCATCATACTCATTTAGAGATAAAGAAGTTTAGAGATAAAGAGTTTTATTTTTCTTGGGAATACACTTAGTTATTTGTCTCTTTAATGAACACACAATTTTGTATTATATCATATATATTGTGAACATAAATTTGTGGTTATTTTGTTATTTTTCTCCAATTAATTTTCTTTCTTCTGTACCGAATAATCAATTCAAAATGAAAATATATTAATTGGGCAACACTCTGAAGTTCTTTCAAGTTTTTTTAAAAATTTTTTTATTATTTATTCAACTGTGCGCATGTGCGTGTGTATGTGCGAGTGTGTGTCTGTGTCTGTGTAGAACCACGGACGAATTCGCGAACCACCATGGGCACCTCCACCTCCTTCTACCCCGGGATTCACAGGCTCCACCCTACCAGGACCAGAAGCGCAGACCACCCTCGCTTGCCGCCTGGCGTCTATACGTGGGATCTGGGATCCGAACTCAGGACCTTCCGCCTGCAAGGCAGAGGCTTAACCCCTGAGCCACTTCTCCAGCCCCTCTTGCAGGTTTTGTAAGGACTTTATCTGAACTGGTTTGAGCTTGTTCTGGTTCAAGGTCTAATGTGAAACTGGGAAGTGGGAGAGAAGGAACATGAAATTTTATTTTCTTTCTGTGGTGTTCCTGTTTCCAAAAACCATGTTCCACTTGGCTTGATTGTCTGACTTCCTTGACAAGGAAGATTAAACTTTTTTCAACC
Organism: Typhlomys cinereus; assembly: GCA_023101885.1. NCBI lineage: Eukaryota > Metazoa > Chordata > Mammalia > Rodentia > Platacanthomyidae > Typhlomys > Typhlomys cinereus. The sequence continues at coordinate 3,327,795 of JALPQD010000259.1, forward strand.
AGAACGTGTGCCTGTTAGATACAGGAATCAATTTCACAATTGAGTGTTTGGAGTTAGGGCACACCTATGTAGAGTTATTTAGTGAAGGCCAATCCTGAACAAACCCATGGAAGATTATTTTACCATTATAGGCAGGAACATTCAGAATTTTGGCAGACTGACAAGTTTAGGTTCTTTTCTCAGTGCTTCATGTATGTTTGGCTTTGTCACTGATATATGATCTATACTCCAGCAAGTCCCTAGATATATGCCATTAAAAACATTCAGATGAAACTCAGTGGATCACAATAGCAAAAGTCGTGGAAATAAGGGGGAGACTGATAGGGAAGAAGATTGATTTTAGGAAAATAAGTGATCGATATTGGGTAATTAGGGGTGAAAATAACATAGACTCATTTTATTCATGTATCAAACTCTAAAGGAACAAATATGCTATAAACACTTGAAGAATTTAAGACTTAAGACAGAGTCTTTTTTTTTTTTTTTTTTTTTTTAAGACAGAGTCTTTATGATAGATGTGACCCAAGTCTCCTCCAGCTTCTGTCACCTGCCATGCCTTTTCTGCCATAATGGACTTTATCTCCGCTCTGGAATCATAAACTGAATAGAAAGAATTCTCTTTCTATTTCAAGTTGCTTGAGATTAAGTATTGTCTCACAGTAGTAAAAGGAGTAACTGGTACAGAAATTGGTACTGGATAAGTGAGAAGTTGTCAGAAGATCTGGTACCAGAAAGTGAAGTATTTGTGAAGTTGAGGAAAGTTGGTTCCAGAAGTAGAGAAGCATAGCCATTTCTATAATGTGGCTCGTAAGCCTTTGGAAATGTTTGCTGAGTGAAATATGGAGGACTTTGGGATTTTGCACTGGAAAAGCCTTTGCATCTTGATGGGGACAAAAGGGTCATTCTAATGAAAGCTTTGATAAAAGCAATGTTGTTAGAGATATAGACAGTGAAAGCCCAGCTTCTGATGGTCCAGAAAACAGCAGAGACTATTTTGAACTGTACAAGGGGCAAATGGAATGATGTGTTGACAGAGAGTTTAGTAAACTTTTGTCCTCATCCTGACAGCTTGCCTGATGTTAAATTCAATTATTTGGTGGAGGCAAATGTAATGTAATCTTGAGTTTGGCATAGCTAATTTTGAGCACATTTGTTCAGAGTTTTGAGGAAAATCAACAAAGAATCAGACAGAATGAAATGAAAACTTTGAGGTTTGAAAAGGAAAAATGTGAAAGCAACTTTAAGAGTTTGCAGACAGCAAAATGGTGGTTACTGGTAAAGACAAGAATTCCATTAGTGAATTAAAGCCTGCTTTCCATTTGGTTAATAGAAGAGGCCATATCTTGAGGGCAAGATCCTCAGGAAAGACTCCCCCTCACAATGCAAATTTTTTTGTCAGGGAAGAGCTGAAAGGCAGTGTTCTAAAGGAATTTTTTTGCTTCTGGTCAAATAAACCTACTGTCCAGGAGAGATTCTACCCAGTTTCATTACAGAGAAGCTGAACCAATTATGAGCTAAGGGGATCAATTTCCAACCCAAAGCTGTAGCAGAATGTGGTAATGTTATCTACATGGTACTGATTTTAGAAACATTGATTATGGAAGAGAGGAGGAGGTCTTGGATCCCTTCTCCAAGATTTTAGAGATTAGCTGATTCAGGCACTATGTTGCAGGATAGGAAACCTGCAATCTAGAGGTCCAAGGATGGCATTTTGTGCTTTGGAGTTAGTCTTGTTTGCTATTGAGAAGTGAAGTCATTAGAGATACCAGAGTCAATGTGGAGCATCAGTCAAGTAGAAGTGAACATTATGGGAGAAGCCAGCCGGACAAAGCAATGTGTTCTGTGGGCAGCTGTGTTGGAGGGTGGTAATGAAGCTCTTTGCAACTGAGATAATTTCAGCAAGAAGTTTGTCATGGTTTGAAATGTGTCCCCCACAGTCTCATGAGGTGGAACCTTGCTAGAGGAAGGCAGTCACAAGGGGTGGGCCTTGAGGTGGATTAGTCCCACCCTACCTCCAGGAGAAGTCTGCCTTTGCTGCAAGCAGTCTGCAGCTTTCACTTCCAAGATGTCTGCAGTGACTTTGCCTCCTCCAGCTTTGGCCAGCCAGCCATGCCGCCTCTGCTTTGAGAGACTGTACCTTCTCTCTGGAACAGTAAGTTGAATAAATCTCCCTTTCTCCCTTAAGTTGATTGACTTTGAGTGCTACAAAGTTCATCTGCTGCATTTGCAGCTGTAGGATTTGGCGTTTGTATTGCTGATTTTCATACTTGTTTTAGATCAATCTTTCCTAGATATGCCCCATTTCTCCATTTCAGAATGGAAATGCTAATTCTGTGCCATCTCATGTTTGAAGTATGTAGCTTGACTTTTGATTTTATAAGAGGCTTGGATTTCAGACTTTTATACCATGTTGGAATTACTAATGTACTCTATGGGACTTTTAATGTTGAAGTGAGGATGGTTTACTTAATGAAGTGGTGATGAGACTGTGGAAGGACAGGGGTGGAGTGTCATGGTTTTAAATGAGAGTTGTTCCCCACAAGCTCATGTGTTTGAATCTTTAGTTGATTAGGAAGATCACTGCATGCATAGGAGTTTCAACCTTGCTGGAGAAAGACAGTCACAAGGCTGTGCCTTGAGGTTGGTTAACTGTGCCTGGTTTCAGTTAGTCTGCTCTTCCATTGTGCAGCTCTCAGACTCTATGATGGATGTGGCCTAAGCTTCCTCCAGCTTCTGTCACTCACCATACCTTTTTCACCATAATGGACTGTATCTCCCCACTGGAACCTGTTATGGTTAGATTTAAGTGTCAACTTGAAAGTTTCAGGATGTTTGGGGCACAACGTGTGAAGAACCAGTTTGGAGCAGGCCACCGAATAAGTCTCCAGGTACTTGGTTAATTGATGTGGAAAGCCCAGCCCATAGTGGGTGATGCTTTCCAGTGGTGGACTAGAAGATAGGAAGTATGAAGAGAGACTTGCTCTTCCCATATCCTGGGTCAAATTGTAGTTGAGTCCACTCTTCCAAGCATTGTTGCCTTCTCAAGGATTGTTGCTAATACTGCCTCCATCTTTGGATGTTTCAGAGCTTGGCCCTTCCTTTTTTTTTCACTTATTTCTATCTATTTATTTATTTATTTGTTTGTTTGTTTGTTTACATATTTATGTATTTATGTATTTATTTATGTGTGTATTTATTTATTTATTTTCCCACTCTTGCCTAGAGCTCTTTCTTGTGCTCCCCTTTCATATGGAAACACTGTTATTGTGACTGTTAATCCCTTGCCTCTAAGGATCCTAGTGCTTGTGATCCATGCTAGACTTTGGGGGAGGGTCATTGATATGTCAGTCATTGTACAGGTCATGCAAAGTCCTATTATGGTTACTTCGGCCCTAACTTGCGTGGAGTGTCTTGCGTATCATTGCTCCTCCCCATCTTTAGGCTCTTACAATCTTACCGCCCGGTCTTCTGTGAATTTCCACGAGCTTTATGATGGGGAGAGATTTGAGAGCTCAGCCCTTCTACCTTGTGGCTCCTGCTGCCTTTGGAGCCTGGCCTCACAGGCCTTGCCACTGTTCATTGTGATGTCAGAGGCCAGTGTCTTCAACTCTCCAGCAGGGCAGTGGTTTGACTTCTGGGATCTTTTGGCTTGTGAGACATTCTAGTCAAGAATGAAGTAGCTGTGGGTGGCCACATTGAAGGACACTACTTTTATTGTGAGCTGATTTAATAAAGATATATACTCTAGTGACTATGTTTTTTTCCAGAGAACCCTGACTAACACAGAACCGTAAGCTGAATAAATCTTCCTTTTTTCCCCCTTAAAAAAAGAAGTAGGATAAACATCCAAGAACAGTTTAATCTACAAGAATTCAGAATGGAGAGATCTGGGGAACTTTTGAGAGAGAGCAGTAAGTAATATCTCATATTTAGTCTAGGAGAAAAAGAGAAGTACTAAAGGTAAATCCTAGAAATTTAACTTGATTATCTGATTTCATTGTGTTTAGCTTTGGAGAATCTTGCAGAAAGAATGGAGAAGGAAGTCTTAAAGAAGTACAATAAAAACATTAATGTAGTTTCAGGCTTTTCGATTTTGGATACTTGTATTTATTCTGACTGAGGGCTCAACATGCAGTACTCTGCCTAGTTCATAAGATTCTTCGATGAAAATATCATTCTTGGGAGGAGGAATATTTTTTAATTGTTGCTGGTTAATTTATGAAGAAGGATAGATTTCTAATCTGGAGAAAAAATGCCTCTTTACTTCCTCACTGACTCCTGAAGAGAATAATTAAGTCAGTTTGTAGTAAATTTCAGAGCAGCTGAACATCTGGGCTATATGCTTTCTGTGTCTGCTCCTGTCAGAACTCACATGTCTTCAGGACACAGATGTATGCTTCACAACTCAGACTAGATTACAGTGGCCAGTGTGTTCTTAGCTTTGTTTATGGGTGAAGAAATAATGACCTCCATATTACTCAAGAGCTCAATCTGTCTGCTGATGGGGTCATAGTCTTCAAACGGTTTTGTCCAAAAATTAGGCATTTGATAGAGATTCAGGTTTTTCCTATGTTTTGTTGCTTATTTGATTCTGAGTTTAAAATTCTCATAATGTATATTATGTCTCTTAAAAATATTGATAATTTTTAGGTGAAATAATTGAACTCTATGGAGAGTTGGACATTTTTCTATGTTCACACTGCTAGACTGAATTTGGCTATAATCTCATTTACTGTACCAGTAAACTATTGTGTTTAAGTACTTCACAGGGTGGTGACTCTGAAGAAGGGAAAGGTGACCTTAGCATTTTCTTAATGATATTTGGGTAAATTGTTCAGCAGCCAACTAACAAAATAGGTAACATGGGTGTCTACTCGTTGTATGAGATAAACAGAACTGAAGGAAATAATTTCAGCTTCTTGCAAAACCACAGAAAACCTGTGTCTGGCTGAGAGGTATGTATAATAAGCAATGTAATATCTGTTAAATTTCACTGTCAACACCTCTACTATAGGCTGCATCTTCATTGGAACATCTCTAGAGAGCCATTTGAATTCAATGAAGGCCATGAGATGGCGAGTCTTCTTACTCAGAATCACAAGATATTGAAGTTGAAAAGAATTGCCCTCAGGTTGAGCCATATCTCCTGGAATTAGAGTTGAGAACCATGAATTACAGCATGTTAATGGATATTACACAATTTAGTATAATAGCTTTCCTTAATGGACAGCATGTAAAAATGCAAAAGAAATTCTCACAGTAGCAAATATATGATCCATTTCCTATGCAGTGATGATGTTTGACTTCCTTGAACTTCACTTTCCTCTTTATAAAATGGAGGCAGAACTTTCGCAGAGGTAGTTGAAAATTTTTTTTTCACTTTTTGTGCTAGAGAATGAACTCAGAGACCCTTCAATGCTGGGAAAATATTCTATACAAGCCACTTTTTATAGAATCACTTGACTCTCTTTGCAGATAGGATTTAATGATAAAAGAATAGAGGGACATAAAATAAATACTGGCAGTGTGAAAAGATTCAACCAGAGAGATGGAAGGAAAATCAGACATGTACAGGTTCAGAAATAGACATGGATGGTGGCAGCACTGGCCAGTAAACCTTACTGAGGAGAGAGATACTGAATCTTTCTTTGGCTGTTAGTTCTCACTGTTTCCAAAGAGAATGAGGAGATGAGGTTAAAAAGGGTTAAAAGTTTTTCTCCATCTCTAAGAAGCTCCATTTTTTAAATCACTATTAAGGTCTTGGGTTGTGTCAGTCTCTGGCTTTGAGACCCAAGAGGAAACTGAAATCAACTCTGCTAATAGTAGCCCAAAGCCTCAACTGATCCTGCCTACCTAGGGGCTTCACTAGGTAGGTGCTTTTAAAAAACTGCAGAGCTACAACTCTGTGCCACTTAGGAAAAAGTAAAAAAAAAACCTTTGCTGGAATTTATAAACCAAGCCAAAAATTCATGGTAACAGGCTAAATAATAACCCAGAATAAAGAAATAAAGAGTAGCATTTTTGGAAGAAAATGAGAAGTTCCTAATAACTGGGCTCTCAAAAAACTAAGGTTTTGTTTGAAGATAGGGTGTCTTATAATTATCCCTCTTTTGCTGTGAAACAGTACTGTCATTCGGTTATCTTAGGGAAGATAACTACATTTATTTGACTTACAGATACATGTAGTCCCTATGGGATGAATCACATAGTAGAAGCCATGGCCAGAGACAGAAGCAGAGGTCTGATTCAAGTCATAGCAGCCATCTTGAGGAGAGGAAACAGGGCTGAACTACCAAACCTCAAGTCTCACCACCCCCATGACATGCCTTCCAACAGCAAGGCTCCATCTCTTCAAGGTGCCACCAACCTTCCCAAACATTGACAAAGATTCAAACACTTGAGTCTGTGGGACTTGGGGCAACTCTCATTTAAACCATGACAAGGTGGTACCTTATGTTAAACAGACTTCAAATATTATTTTAGATTTGAAAACAAATGTGAAAATCTGACAGAAGTTTGTTCATATTGTTTGGTTTCCTGTTTTCTCTCCCCCTCATTACCTTTTTGTTGGAGAGAGCTAAATTAAATCTGTGGAGAGAAATCTTTTAAAAATCTACCAGTTAGTTCTCATGGCAATAGAACATGATTACTGGAAAGGATTCTCTCAGGGAGGCCTGCTGGCTTGTTTCCATTTGGGGAAAATTACTCCAGATGTCTGTAAGACATGATCAGTGTAGAGAGGTAGGTAGGAACAGCTGCAGCCTATTGGGGGAGAATGATGTCTCATCTTTTATCTACTATTTTATCTGGGTTATTTTGTCATTTCAACATAGTACCAGGGATGATGAGTTGTGTGGGCAGCTCATTTTGTAGTTCTTCTTGTGAGCCACATGGTATGACTCCTGATTCATACTGTCTTTCTATCCATGTACTGGAATGAAGAGGATCCTTCTCATGTGACAGTAGGAGACAGAATCTATGGCAGACACTTTGATTCTACTCCACCTCTCTTGGATGGGTTGATGGCTGTTTTATTGGAAGTACTGGGTAGAAAAGCTCTTTGAGAATGGCACATAAACAAGAACATTTAGGCGCAAAGCCTATTTAGTGGGACAGACAAAAAGTTATTGAGTAGCCGTGAAGTACAGTGAAAAGAATCAGCAATGGAAAGATTTAAAAATCACTAATATTTATAGAGTTATTCAAATAGTAAGGGCACAAATGCTATTTCTGTTACACAGCATAAACATTAAACATAAACAAATTGAATCATCAACATCATTAATTATTTACTCTGTTTTGTGCTTCAAATGTATTTATTAATATACAAAAGAACTTTTACAGTTAGATATCTTCCTAACTTCTAGCTGGAGAATCTGTCTTGGAATCTGCGTTGACTTTGCCCATGGTCAGAGAATAAAAGATAGGAGCAAGACTTTGATCAGACCACATGTGTCATAGTTATATACCAGTGTTAACTTGTAACTGAAGGCTCTGGGGCTCTGAGCAGGGTTGTGAGAAATTAGTAGTTGAATTAATCCCTGAGCAAGCCTGAAGGATATGGTCCATTTGATGGAAAAGACCCAGGTCATGGTGGGTGGACTAATCCCTTGACAGGTGAATAAGACTGAGGTCGCTGGTTAAAGAAGTTTCCATTATTCTATATACTTCACTAGACATGATAGTCTGGCAAATGAGGACTGTTTCTCTCCAGCAGTCACATGGATACGCTGTGATCGGTTCCTTGTATCTCATATTGTTGTCGACTCTCCTGTGAAGGTGAATTAGAAACTCTAACCAGATAATTATAAGTCAAAGTAAAATCCCTTGCTCCCTTAAAGTGCATTGGTCATGAACTTAATAGCATCAAGTAGAGTAAGTGCAACACGATTCTAGAAAAGAAAACATACATATATACCACAATGGGCCTCTACTAACAAAGCACAAAACAACAACAACAAAAATATGTCAGTCTTACTAATGGGAAATAATTTTGTAAGCATAAAGTTACTACAGAAACAATGAAGGAAAATAATATAAAATCAAGTGTGACATAGCAAAATATAAAATCTGTATTTGCAAAATTTAAAGCAAATTGGTTCTGGAAAATGTATGTGGAATAAGCACGATAGATGAAAGATGGTAAGTTATAATATGTTCTAAACTCTTAAAATCAACAGTCAAATCTTATTATAAAATGGATGAAACTCAAGGAGAGACAATTTAGAAATGAAAATCAAATGGAGAAAATATGAAAATATATTCAAATTCAATGAACCATAAATTTTCACCTGCTGGATTGGCAGGAGTCTGAGAAAAATGAAAATTTCTACACTTGCTCAGAAGCCTGTAATGTTTTTCAGTTTTCCTGGAAAACCATTTATCAACAAGCACCAAAATCACAAAGAAACACAAATAGTTTGAACTTTGAAGTCATCTTTTAGGGGCTTATTTTTGATGTGAATAAATTATGTGTAAGGTAGGTAGAAAATCACAAGTACTTTAGTGTAAAATTGTATTCTTCATATGTGCCGTATGTTGAAGGTAAAATTATTTGCTTATTCTAACTCTCAGTTTCCTCACCTGTAAACTGCAAATGATACTCATACTGAATGACAGTCTATTTATGATAATTATATAATACCAGGCACATTAAAGAGTCAGCTCTGTGCATGAAAATTATAAATTTAGGAATATTTTGTTCATATTTTTGCCATTATATTCATCATAGATTTGTCAGAGTAAAATTAATGAAAACACATTTCAAAAGACATTTTAATGACACAAATAAATCTTTTGAAGTGAAAATAAGACAGGTCTGTATTTGATTATAATGTATCAGTGCCCACCAAAAGATATAACCATAAATGACACAACAGTGTTTATTTTTTTTCTTATTTTTTGAGTTTTTTTTTTTGCTATTACAAAAATGCTTAGGTTTTTCTAAAGAGCATTAAAGTGAAAAGTGGACCATTCTCATAGTATTCTGGAGAGGGTCAGTGGATAAAGACTTTGCAACCAAGTGGGCATGGAAGTTTGTATGATGTGATATGAAGCTACTTCTTTTAATTAATTAATATTCTTTTAGGAATTTTCAGATATGTTTGTATCATTGTCATCCCTTGCTGATCCACTTCGATCCCTATTTTTTCCCAATTCAAGCCTTTTCCTTCTCCACCTTTCTCCCTCCTGTTCTCAAGTCTTTCTGTATGTTTATAGGTCATTTAAACCCTTCTGGGTCCTGTTAATGTACTGTGTCCAGCATGTCCCTGGTAAGAATTACTCCCCTTCCCTCCCATTGTTCATCTTTGAGGTGTGGTCCTTCTTGAGGTCTTTCTCATTTTATGACATAAAGTAGATAGGCCATATCTTGTGGTTTCTTAGAATTATACCAGCTACAGTGGATATCAGGTCCTGGTTAGAAGGCACCATCTGGATGTGTCTGTTAATTCTTTCAGTCTCTTACATTCTTACTGCCCCTTTTCCTATGATGCTCTCTGAACCTTAGCATGGAGATGGTTTAGATGTCCTGTTTAGAGTTACAGAAACTTATTTTCTATACTTTGGCCAGTTGCGATTTTTCTGTAATAAAAACTTTCATTGGAAATCTTCTAGATTGAGTTTTGAATGCTCCTTTAATCTATCAGTATAATGATGGATGTTTAGAAGACAGTTTATTGTAAAATCCTTATAACGAAACCATAGTAGTTTGCTTTGCCCTTCCCCCACCTCCTGCCTGTGTCCTCCTCTTCCATAAGTTCTTTGGTTCTTATTCAGTATCTAGGATGTGATCCCTACTTATAGATGGGCTTTAAATCCATTAAGAACAGCTATCTACCCCTTTCGAAGCCATGCCACTATTACATTGTTGGTCATCTGTGTGGTGGCGGTTGTAAGCCTGTACTTTTCACAGATTGATGGGACCGTTGATGCATTCTCCCATAGCAACTTGCATATCTGTGAAAGCAAGCTAATTAGGTAGAAGCTTAGCTTATAGACCAGTTATAACTTGTTTTCTTTCATGTGATCTTCAGTAACAGGGTCTTCCTGTTAATGAATATAGTATCTTCAGCTATAGGATCTTCCTTCCTATCCCTTTATGGAAGAAAACCAAAAACAGTGTCAAAAATTTGTACTGTTTTGGGAGTCTTTAAAGTCTCTTTGGCCTACTGTTTATAAGCAAGTATCACATACCTGGTAATGGAAATTGTGTTATATTGCCTATGGCTTCTGGTAGGAGCATTGCATGGCTTTTCATTTATACCTTGTTTTTCTGGAAATAGGTAGATCAAGTAGTCAATTTGGAACTTTCTCCAAACAAGTAATTGTCATAGTTGGGCACAGGTGTCAACTTGACAGTTGAGAGTTTGAGCTCTAGGCACATTTGAGGAGAAAAGTGTTTGAATTAGGCCCAGAGCAGACCTGCAGGATATTGTCTAGCTGATAAGGAAGGCCCAATCCATGGTGGGTGTGATTAAGCCCTGGAGTAAAATACAGAGAGCTGGTTGAAAGAGTGGGCATCCTTGTGTATACTTGGCTAGACATGCTGATCTGGCAAGTAAGGCTCATCCTCCTCTCAATTGTTATGTGGTGATGGTGTGGCCAGTTCCCTTGGCCCTGGTATTAGGACGGACTCTCCCATCAAGCTGGACTATGAACTGTAACCAGTAATCATAAGGGATAATAAGACCCTTGTTCGTTCCCTTAAGCCTTTTGATGGTCATTTATCAGCAACCTTGCAGACGAACTGAAACAGTAAGCAAAAGCAAACTACATGCTTCATAGTGGAAGGTAGTGCAAGCTGAGTCGCAATGACAAAGACCTGAATGTGGCATATGAACTTAAAAGCCTTGATCCACCTTTTATCTTTCCCTTGTTGATTCCTGAAATGGCTTAGAATGGTCTTCCTATAATGGGTGTAAACTTTCTTAGAAGCCATCCTTACCTACAATTCAATCTTCTACAATTAGGCGTATTAAATGAGGAGCATATGTTTCATTTCTCATTGAATGAGCTATTCATGCTCATTAGTCTAAATTATAGTTGATCATCATGGCAGGAGAGTGAAATCAACACCAGGAGTTGAAGGAACTGGTGGAATCATGTCCACAGTTAGAACAGAAAGGCAAGGACCGATGGGCTAACTGGTACCTGGTACAACTGAATTGTACAGTTGTGTTGGATTTGTGGAGTAAGTTTGGAACCTGGACCCATGAGAACAATTGTAGACCCTGTTTCTATGGATATAAAGCCTGGATCTACGGGGGTTGATTAGCACTCCAATAAAGCTTGAGTTTGAGGTTGAAAGGTACAACAAGGTTCAGTGATGTATAAAGTGGTTTTTTTTTTTTTTTTTTTTTTTTTTTTTTTGTCTAAGATTTACGGGGATAGACCTGGCAAATTATCAGAATATACTATGAATGCCTAGGTCCTGGGTCTTCTAGAAGGTGGCTCCATAGAGGCAAATCTTTAAAAGATGAAATTTAAGAAAAACTTGAAATTCAGGGACAACACTCTCATCAGTCAAGGTTGGAGTGTGTACACAGGTGTCAGGCAGACTCTTGAATGGATAAGTCCTAACAATGTTAGGGTGAACCAAAACCGGATATGTGCAGTTTGCCCTGGCTCTGGACTGATCCGACACTGAGGACAGTGCTGAAGCTTGCGGCCTCAGGGGATGGCCTGGTTCTGGTTGTTTCTGGAACCAACATCTACAGAGAATAATATGAACATTTGAAAGTAGGGCAACAGTCTCAGAGGAACAATCTGGTGCTGGGAGTGGTCTGAAATTTGACCCTTGAGGAGCTGGCTTTATTGTGAGGCTTGTCTAGAAACTGAGTCTGCAGGACCAAGTGAAAATGTGATGTTTATTTCTCCGTTCTTTCCTGAAGTCGAGGATCTGTTTATATTTCTGTATTTTTGGGGGCTAAAGAAAGCGTTGTGCATAATGGAAAACTCTCTTATTCTCCTTCACACCTTTTCTTATTTCTGTGTTGTTCTCAGGTACTATAATTTCTCACCTGTTTTCCTTAACTCCTGCAAGTAATATTCTGCCTACATGGTAAGTTGTTCAGAAATGATGTTTATGTAGGAAAATATGGGCAGGAAAGTCCTTTTTCTTCAATTTGCTGATTGTAATCACCTGGAAGAATTTTGGAGAATGTAGTGAAACATAAACATTAAGATGATTCTCGGGGCTGGAGAGGTGGCTCAGGGGTTAAGCCTCTGCCTTGTAGGCAGAAGGTCCTGAGTTTGGATCCTAGACCTCACGTATAGATGCCAGGCAGAAGCTTCTGGTCCTGGTAGGGCAGAGTCTGTGAATCCCGGGGCAGAGTAAACAAGGAGGAGGTAGAGGCGGTCCATGGTGGTTCCTGAATTCATCCATGGTTCTACACACACACACATGCGCACACATGCATACATGCACAATTGAATAAATAATAAATAACAAAAAATTTTAAAAAAGATGATTCTCATAATGTCTCAGATGGAAATGAGGAACACAGCATTACAAATGAGTAGATGCAAGCAGTCTGCAGCTCTCAGCTTCCAAGATGTCTGCGGTGACTTAGCTTCCTCCAGCTTTAGCCAGCCAGCCATGCCGCCTCTGCTTTGAGAGACTGTGCCTTCCCTCTGGAACCGTAAGCTGAATAAACCTCCCTTTCTCCCTTAAGTTGATCGATTTTGAGTGCTCTTTCACAGCAATAGTTAAGAGTAACCGTTACAGAAATTGGTACCGGGTAGTGGGGTATTGCTGTGAGATAAGAAGTACCACAAAGTGAAGTTGTTTGTGAAGCTGAGAAAAGTTGGTACCCAGAAGCATGGCCAATGCTATGAAGTGGCTAGTGTGCCTTTGGAACTGTTTGTTGGGAGAAATATGGAGAACTTTGGGACTTTGTGCTGGGAAAGTCTTTGCGTCTTGGCGGTTGGGCCAAAGGGACCTTTCTTGTGAGAACTCAGAGGAGAGCAATGCTGTGAGAGATGCAGACATTGGAAGTCCAGCTTGTGATGGTCCAGAGGGGAACAGAGACTATGTTTGCAACTGGACAAGTGACATATGGAGCCATGTATTGGCCGAGAGTTTAGTGAAGTTTTGCCCTCGTCCTGAAAGTTTGCCTGAAATTAAGCTGGAGTGCTTGGTGGAGGAAATTTCAAAGCAATGTAGTACTGACAATGTGATATGGCTACTTTTTAGTTGTCTTCAGAATTATGAAAAAGAGCAAAGAATCAGGCAGGAAGAAGCAAAAGCTGTAAGAGGCAATGATGAAAAATACAATGGCAAACTTAAAGAGTTGAACCAAGTAGAAGCAGAGAACAAAATGGCTGTTGAAGAGATTAGCTCCATTTGTAAATCAAAGCCTGCTCTTAATTTGAATAATAGGAGAGGCCCTAGTTTGAGGGCAAGATCCTCAGGGAAGGCTCCCACTCGTAAGAATGCAAATCCTTTTAGAAGACTGGAGCTAAAGGGTGGATGGAGTTCCAAAGCAAGAGTTGGTTTCTTTTACCAAGCAACTGTCCAGGAATGAAAGACATGGTCAGCAGAGAAGCAGAATCAGCTGTGATTCAAGGGGGCCAGTCTTGGCAAAGTCGTCCATGTGGTTCTGGTTTTAGAGGCATCAGTGATGCAAGAGGGAGGAAATCATGGAGAATCCAGGCATCATGAGGCAAGAAGCCTGCAGTTTAGAGGCCCAAGAAGGGCAGTTTGTGCTGTATAGTTAAAACCTGGTTTGCCATTGAAAAGTAAAGATGTTAGAGATTCCAGACACAATGTGGGACACCTGCCAAGGAGAGCTCTATACCCTGGGAGGAGTCAGCTCAAGAGATCAACATATTCTATGGGCAGCTGCCTTGGAGGGGTGGAACCAAAGCCCTTTGGAACTGAGATGAGATGTTGGACTTGGAGCTAAAAGATTTGGAGTTTGTCCTGCTGGTTTTCATCTTTGTTATAGACCAATCTTTCCTGGATATGCCCCCATTTCTTCCTTTTGGAACAGGAATGTTTATTCTGTGCCATTGTATGTTAGAAGTATGTAACTTGTATTTTGATTTCTCAATACTGGGAATAGATGTTTGTGCCTCCGTATCTGACCAAGTACTGGTGTATTTTTGCTTAGCAACTCATATTTGAACTCTTTTTTTTTCCTTTCACATTTTACTATAAATTTTCTGGAAGAATAAAACTGCTAAATCAACAATTTTATTTTCCTGGTTTTCTTCCCCTTTGGAAGTGCTGGGTAATAGAACCCAGAGATTTACACATACAAGAGAAATATGCTACCAGGGAATTATCCCCTGCCTCTAGTTCTGTCAATTTGTTGAAAAATCTTAGCGAGTCATCTAATGTCACTCTTCGTGAATTCTCCCTTCTACAAAGCTCAGAATATAGTTCAGCCAAACATTTATCCTTGTTGAATAAGGATCACATCTACTCATTTTTTTTTTGTTTTGTTTTTTTTAAGGGAGAAAGGGAGGTTTATTCAGCTTATGGTTCCAGAGGGAAGGCACAGTCTCTCAAAGCAGAGGTGGCATGGCTGGCTGGCCAAAGCTGGAGGAGGCTAAGTCACCGCAAACATCTTGGAAGCTGAGAGCTGCAGACTGCTTGCTGCAAAGGCTGACTTCTTCTGGAGGTAGGGTGGGACTAAGGCTGACTTCACCCAGAGGTAGGGTGAGACTAATCCACCTCAAGGCCCACCCTTTGTGACTGCCTTCCTCAAGCAAGTCTTCACCTCTCAAGGTGCCATGACCTTGCCAAACACATGAGACTGTGGGGGACACATTTCACACCATGACATTCCACCCCTGGCCCCCACAGGCTCGTTGTCATCTCATATTGCAAACCAACTTTAAAAGTTTCCTAGACTACATTAGTATTCCCAACACAGTCTAAAAGTCCAAAGTCCAAGCCTACTGTA
>JALPQD010000260.1:0-87211 GCA_023101885.1 Typhlomys cinereus
TGAGCTGGCATAGAGCCATCCTGCACCAGGGCCTCGCCCCCTCTCAGCCCACCCTGGACCCCTGCATAGGGCAACCCTCACAGCCAGACCTGAGCAGGGCGTAACCCTGGGCTGGATGGCAGACATAAAGCTATGCTCCCCAGGGAGTGCCCACTGAGCCCTTCCAGTTCACGGTACTTTCTAGAACAAGGGGGTGCTCAGGGGACCAGAGCCACGAGGCCTCTACAGCTCAGGAGGGTGACAGCCGGTGGGCAGGTGGTGGAAGTGGGCTGCTCCCAGACAGCAAGACCTCACTGGGCACAAGGTATGTTCGGGGTCTGTGCGTGGATGGCTGCTGCAGTGTTTAGGCACAATCTAGACCACCAAGCCAGGGAGGAGGAGATGTAGGCGGTGCGGGGACCACTCCAGGCTTGGGAAAGGAAAAAACAGTGGCTCTTCATTTTCCAAACCAGAGGTATTCTGGGGTCCCACCCCTGGACATGGGCCAGGACATGCCAGGCCTTGGGTGGGACAGAGCAGAAGCCTTCCCTGCCTCGCGTAGAGCCCCAGGCCTGGCTGGGTCTGTCTTCTCTTGCAGGATTCAAGGTCGTGTGCACCCTGCTTGGGGGAAGCTGTGTCTGGGAGAGGCATACCCGGGCCTTCCTCCGTTCTGAGCAAGCCGGAGTGCTTCGAAGGACCTTGGAACAGCCCAGCTGCCACCCAGAAACCTCAGCCCCTGGGCACAGCCGGTTCTGAGCTGGATGAGACCCCACATCGCACTGTCAGGGGAAACTTCCCATTGAAATGTCCTGGACATCTGGTGGTGACCAGCGCCCAACTCATGGATACCCAGGCAGCTATTAAAACTCAGCTCCCAGGACGCCAAGACTGGGAGATCTGGAACTCGGGCCCTGCCCGAGACCCGAAGCCAGCTGAGGCCTGGGAAACTCAGCAGGCACCTGTCTGAAACAAATAATAAAAGGACGGGGTTGCAGCTGAGTGACAGAGCTGGCTTACTGAAAGACTCAGGGACAATCTCCAATCCTTCAAGGAAAAGGGGGCTGGGAGGTGGTTCAGTTGGTAATGCACTTAGCGCCGGAGGTAGGGACAGGAGGTAGGGGCAGGAGGTAGGGACAGGAGGTAGGGACAGGAGGTAGGGGCAGGAGGTAGGGACAGGAGGTAGGGGCAGGAGGTAGGGACAGGAGGTAGGGACAGGAGGTAGGGGCAGGAGGTAGGGACAGGAGGTAGGGACAGGAGGTAGGGACAGGAGGTAGGGACAGGAGGTAGGGGCAGGAGGTAGGGGCAGGAGGTAGGGACAGGAGGTAGGGGCAGGAGGTAGGGACAGGAGGTAGGGGCAGGAGGTAGGGGCAGGAGGTAGGGACAGGAGGCTCCAAAGAGCTCACTGGCCTGGCAGCTTCGTCTAATCAGTGAACTTCAGTTCAGTGAGAAGTCTTGTCTCAAAGGCAAGAGGAAGGGTGGGGAGACGGTAGTTCAGGGGTCACAGAGGAAGAGGAAGGGTGGGGAGACGGTAGTTCAGAGGTCACAGAGGAAAGGGAGAGATGGTAGTTCATCAGGGGTCACAGAAGAAGGGTGGGGAGATGATAGTTCAGAGGTCACAGAGGAAGGGTGGGGAGACCATAGTTCAGAGGTCACAGAGGAAAGATGGGGAGACCATAGTTCAGGGGTCACAGAGGAAGGTTGGGGAGATGGCTCAGGCGTCTCGTGCTTGCCTGGCATGTTTGAGGGTCTAAGTTCAATAAATGAAGTGGAAACGAATGAAGTGGAAACCAGAGAGGAGGATACCTGACATCAACGTCTGGTCTGTGCAGACTGCACTCACTACACACATGCATGCACAAATACATATGCATATCATGAACACACAGACCCACAAACATATCCACACTCCTCTCATACACATATACATACTCATATACCACATATGTACACACTTGTACATACGTACACTCACACAGACATTCATCCATCACATACACAAACAGAGTACACAGATGTTCATACACACATACACACTCATGCACCACACACACACACACACATTCATACGTAAATATACCCACACTCACTTCTCACTATACACACATACTCAATACCCACGTAGACACACACTCATAATACATACACTCACATATAACTCATATACCACAATACATACATATACATCCACTGCCACGTATGTACAACTATACACACACTTCACATATACCACATAGTCGCACACTCACACGAACACACACACACACACCACCCACGTGCACGATCAGAGTCTAAAGAAAGTCACTAGCAGGAAAGGAAGAGGGACTATTTCCTGAACCCGGGGGAGCAGGACGGGCAGAAACCAGCGGCCGCGAAGGGCCGGTCAGAGACCCGCACAAAGGCCGGGAGGAAGCGGTCGGTGAATCTAGCGTTCTTATGGTTCACACCGCACCTTTGGCAGCAGTGCCCCAGCCAGGTTTGCTTTCACAGTCGGGAAGAAAGCAAACACGAGAGGTAATGCCGGCAGGAGTCCGGGGGAGCGGATCTGAGCGCATTTGAAGTGGATGCGCATCTTGCCTTGTGGACGCTCTCCCCTCCCAGTCCCCCTGCGCATCCGGCCTCAGCTGACACTGCAGGCCGAGCCTCCCCAGGGGACAGGGGGATGTGCTCCAGCAGCCGAAGGCCAGAGCCTCGTTTCCTAGCCAGCGTTCCTGGGAACACGCCTGGCAACCCCCGGAAAGCATCCCTTCTTCCACCACCGCGCATGCCAACCCGCCCTGGGTCAGCTGAGCCCTCCCCCACCATCGCCGTGGAAACCCAGCTGCAGGCACCTGGGCCAGCCGTGGACGGATGGTGTCTGTGGGCAGAAGAGGCCCGGCGGAAGCAGACCTCTCAGAATTTTTGGCTCGGTACCGGTACCGGGACACCCCAAGTAGCTCCCTGCCTCAAATTTGATCGGCCATCCACCGCTGAAAAGTTGCCAACGCCTCTTGACTCCCCCTTGGCGGGAAGCTCACGGCCTGGGACAGGACCCCACAGGTATCCTTGAGGTCTCCCGCTTCAGCCCCCTCTGTGCAACAGGAAAGAAAGGAGAAACTGTCTAAAGCCCCAGAAAGTGAGGAGAGGGCCCTGCAGCCCCCCACTGGGCCTATGGGACACAACTCTCCAGGCTGCTGTGACACTCCACAAGGCAGGCATGCCACAACCCTCTCTTTCTCGGGGTGTCTTGGTGTTTTCCTACCCAGCAGCCCACAGTTCTGACCTCTCGAGTCTGACATCCATGACCGCAGTGGGACGGGTAGGGACCAAGAGACAGCGGTTCACAGAGCCTGGGGCGGGGTTGCTCGGCCTGGCACGGCGCGTGCCCCAGAACTTCTGGCTGGGCCCCCTTGCCGGGCTCTGGGCACAGGAAGCGTTTGCCACCAAGGCTGCTGGCTCCGTGGGCCAGGAGGTCGTGTGCATCCCCACCCCTCTGTGGAGCTGCTCGAAATGAAACCTGTCAGTTTCCACGGATACACCAGAACTCAGGTAGGACGTTTTGAATGTGGGCGCTTCTGGCCAGAGGGGCCAGCAGGGCCGCGGAGAGGCCTCCAGCACTGTTCTGCCGCTTACCACCCTAGGCCAGGGTATTGCACCGCCCCTCCGCCCTGGCCCCAGCAGGGAGCTCATCTCCCGGGTCCCCACCAAGGCTTTCTGCTCCAGGGCAGAGTGGAAGGCGGGAGCTGCATCCCCAGCATCTCGGCAGCCTTCTGCCTCACCTCTCGAGTATGGCCTGGTCTCCGGGGGATGCAGAGCCCCAGAGACCAGAAGCAGCCAAGAGTGGCCTGGCCACTGTGGCTGAGCCTTGTGCGAGGTTGGCCCCAGGACAAAATACATGGGCCAGGACCAGACCCAGAGCAGAACCCCCAGGCATTCAGCATCATTGGTACCTTGCTAGGACCCCCCGACCCGCAAAGGCGCATGAGACTTCCCCCGGGTTGGGACACTGAACTGCCATCACCAGGGCGGATGCAGCCCAAGGTTAACCTTGGGACCTACTTCGTCGGAACCAAGAACCACAGACTTGGTTTGGATTCCACGCATGGTCAGCGTCTAAGCGCCATGATGCCCGCCTGCCTCTTAGCTTGAGAAACCTCCCATTGTTCCACGGGGCTGCTCAGGGAAGCCTTCTGGAAAGACCTTCAGGCAGACTAGGAACCTCTACCCCCACCTCAGTCCAGACCAGCAGTTCCAGGGCTCAATGGGTAGAGACGGGGGAAACAGTGCCAAGGTGGGCGGCAGGCAGAGAGGAGCCAGCAAGACCCTTCCCTCCAGCAGCCAGGAGCAGGCCTGCTTCATTCCTGCACCCAGGATCTCCGACTGCCCAGCAAGGCCCCTTGCCTGGGGACTGCGGTCTGGGAAGCTTCCTTTGGTCCCGCTTCCTCCAGCCGGCCACCCCATCCCCCTGGGGAGCATTCCAAATAGAGCTGCAGCTGGGACCCAGGCCCGGCAGGAACTTGCAAGCGGAGCACACAGACTCCCCGCCCTGCCGTACAGAAGCCTGTCCAGCACATCTGGAGAAATGCAGGATTAACACGCCGGAGCTGAGGCCCGGCGGCAAATGGTGCACGGGGTGTGAACATGTGTGGCACACACACGCCACCCGAAGCAGAGGCACGCGTGTCCCTCCATTAAACACCCGGAAACACCAGAAATACTTCCTCACAGCTGCACCCCTGGCCTGCCAGCCCCCCACATCAGCACCTTCTTGTTGAACCCAAGGCCAGCCCCGAGGGATGGGGACACAGAGCTGCCCCGGGAGGTTAACGCAGCCTCCTCCTGATGGTGGGCTGCACAGTGTGCGCGATCCAGCCACAGGGAATCTGTCCGTGCGGGGGAGAGATGCGCCGGGGCTGACATTTAGGCTGCGTGCTGGGCTCCCCCTTCCTTGGCAGGCACCCCTGCTTGGATCCCTTTTCTCCGAGTGACAAACACGTACATGTAACCACACATGCCCTAGGGCTCTGGGAGGGCAGGCTTCACCATGGGGGGTCGGTACCACTCACCCCACAGGGAGAACGGTGACGCTCAGGAAACGCCATCTGCCGACCATATCAGGTCTGGGTCCTCAGGGCGCAGGAGCGGGATCCGAGGGTCCATCTGCAGGAGGAGCCATCTTCGAGGTATGGGGGCTCTCTGGGCGCCAGGTGCAGCCAGTCTGGGTTAGTAGAGGGGCTTGTCATCACACGGGGCCGCCCAGTGGTCCTTTGGGATAAGTGTCGGTAGTCACACACCTAGAGAAGCGAAGCAAGGCCGGACAGCAGGTCAGCGGGCTGTGCAGCCGTGTCCGTGGCGGGCCGCGCCGGCGCCCTCTGCTGGAGAAGGCTAGATTGCAGCCCATCTTGCACCTTGGAAATGGACCCCGGGGTTGGGGCAGGACAGCAAACCTCACACCCTGGTGGTAGCAGAGGAAGCCAGAGCCGCCGTTTCCCGCCTGGCGTGCACAGAATATTTGTCTGTGTGAGGACTTTTTCCGAAGCTCTTCAGAATCAAAAGCGAAGCGAGAGGCGCTTCCCCGAAGCCGGTCAGCTTCCTTCGAGGGAGCAAATTGCGACCCTGTCAGTGAGTTGGGTCACACCGCTACCTAGTAACCTTTGGCCATGCTCGGCCAGGAAGCCTTAGGAATCCGTGTGGGATTCTTCCGTCCCCGCTCCAGCCCCTCCCCAAGTATTACTCTGGATCCGGAGTCCTCCGGTCCTTTCATCCCCACCTCGACTCTGCCCTGAATGGAGGCCCCTGTGGTCTCCCAGGCAACTGTCTGCCCAGGGTGGCCCTGCCTGGCTGAACTCCAAGCCCCTGATTCTTGAGGCACCCCAAGTTCTGACAAACCTCCTTGTTCTGCTCCAGAGTCAATCCCCAGCGTCTCTTCAGCTTCTCCCTGGACCGTCCCACCCCACCTTTGACTGTCCTTCCAGCACTTCCTGTCTGGGCCAGCTCCTTCCAGAGCATTTGCAGGCACTTCTTCCCAGAGCTGCCCCCCACAGAGAATCAGCAGGCGGGCAGGGGAGGACGTGTCCACTGGATGCTAGAGTCCCAAGCTGCCTAGGATGGAGCATCTAGTCCAGCCTCACAATTGCATTGAGATGTCTGGATCCCCCAGACCGCAAAGTCATGCTCTGTCCATGTGGGGACAGCCAGGGAAGGACCACTCCTCACAGCCCCGCAGGGAAGGCTCCCTCCTCTGCCTCAGCCCCTCCTCCAGTCAGGCTTTCCTTCCCTAAACATGCTTCCAGGTCCACCAACTCCGAGAGCAACAGCAAGGCTCCTGCCCTCGGAGCAACACAACGGGCAGGACACCAGCTCCGTGGTGACCCTCAGCCTCCCTCTTCCCCCTGGCACGCCTCACCTCCGACTCCAGTTCCAGGTTCACCCACGGGTATAAGGATCTCGCATTCGAGGCCCTCCTGAAGCAGCTGGACTGCTACGGCCCCTCAGTCACCTGCCCATGAGTCCAGCCCCAGCCCCGGCTGCCGCCCCAGCCGTGCTGCCGCCCCAGCCGTGCTGCCGCCCCAGCCGTGCTGCTAGGTGCCAGAGAGTCAGCTTCCTGCTGCGGTGGGAGTCGGCGCCGTGCCTCGACATGCCTTCCGGAGCACACAGGCCAGGCGTGGAGCTGAGAGGCATCCGAAGCCTAATTAGGCAACATTACTGCACCGACCGCTTGGGGCCGAGGCGTGGTCCCTGAAGACCGTGAAGCTGGCCATTGACATGAGCCTCACTGCACCTGGCACCAGACACCCTCACCCTCTCACCTGCCCTGCCCGCCTGGCTCCCCCACAGTGACCTTCTTCCCCAGCCATACCAGCCCCTCGGCTCCCAAGCAAGTAGAAAGAGTGAGGGGCCTGCTGTAGGGGGAGCTGCTGACGGGCTGGGGGTCAGGAGTGGCAGGAGCCTTGTTGGATCTTGCCTGGGGCCATGCTGGCCAGGCCTGCTTCTCGCGCCTTGGTGCAGACGGTGGCCTGGAGCCCTGCATGCTGTCGTGGGCGGCTCCACCGAGGGCCCCAGCA
This sequence comes from Typhlomys cinereus, assembly GCA_023101885.1. Lineage (NCBI taxonomy): Eukaryota > Metazoa > Chordata > Mammalia > Rodentia > Platacanthomyidae > Typhlomys > Typhlomys cinereus. The sequence goes on from JALPQD010000260.1 coordinate 7,020, forward strand.
CAGCAGACTGGACACAAGGTCCACCTGACCCTGTCCCTGCTTAGTCAGGAGGTCACGTCCTGGGAGCCTGGCCAGTGCCCAGGGTGTGAAAGCCACACACCCATTTCAGACTGGCAGAACTTCCTCCGTGCAGTGACCAGCGCTCTTTCCACAAGCCTCCAGGAACCGAGAGGCCCCCCACCACCAGCCTCCCCCCTTGGCCACACCCAGGACCTGCTCGAGGCCTCTCCCGACCCCGAGAGCTGGCCCACTGCCTCCCCTTCCGCGTCCGCTGTGACCACGGTGTCGTGAGGAGCCCAACCTTCTTGGGAACTCTGGGAAGGCCCCGGCAAGCCCCAGCCTGTCCTTCCATGTCCGCCCCTGCCTGCCTCCCACCTTCTGTGTCGGAACCCAGGATATGGGCCATCACACCCCAGCTCGGGAAATAGAAGAGAGTCGTAGTCTCTGGGGACACAGCAAGGTGTAAGAGGTCTTCCCGACCACACCCTCCCACCCTCTGAAGAGAAGGGAAGACTCCATCTCACTCCCACCTAGCACCGAGCTCACCTGAGTCCTGTATCCCAACCCCTTCAGGGCTGACCTTCAGCGCCTGGATACGGGAGGCCTCCCCACCTACCCCAGCCTCTCTCCTCATCTCAAGCCTGGAACCCAGTATCTGCCCAGCCCAGCAACTTAAGGCTTCCAGAGTCTGCCCAGGTGGGCCCCCGATGCCCACTCCTACTTAGACCCATTATTCCTGCACCCCTCTGCCTGGCTGCTGTCAACCTCAAGGTTCAGAGATGTGTAACCCAGAAAAGGAGGCGGCCAGGAGGAGGGTGGACATCTGCTAGTGGTGATGGAGACTGAGCCAGGCCCTCGGCCAGAGCCACTAGCTGCCTGGAGCCCCTTGGCCTTCCCGAGGCCAGGCCCTCTGTGAAGCCTGCCACCCTGGACTTCGTGGGTGCAGGAAACACAGAACTGGGGCTGGGCCTGGAGCATCCACAGGCCCAGGCAAGCTCAGCTGCCACAACCAAGCTGGTCTAGCCAGCCAGAGCCCAGCCAGAGCCCAGCCAGAGCCCAACCAGAGCCCAGCCAGAGCCCGATGACCAGCAAGGATATCAGTACCCTACCCCACCCTGACTGCTTAGGAAGGGGGCAGGCCCAGGGATTGGCTTCACTGAGGGAGCAGGGTAGACCTTGCTCCCCAGGGCTGCGGAGACAGAGGGAATGCATCTGCCAAGGAAGCAAGTCCCGAGACAGCAGGTCGCTGAGTCAGGCAGCTTGTACAGCCCTGGGGTCAGTGTCTCTGCAGGAAAACAGCTGGCCAGGCCCCCAAGAAGGCCTGGCACACAGGGGCCCCCAAGAAGGCCTGGCACACATGGGGCCCCAAGAAGGCCTGGCACACAGGGGGCCCCAAGAAGGCCTGGCACACATGGGGGCACCCAGTGTCAGAGGCCAGAAAAGGCTGGGCTGGGATGGGGCTGATCTTTAAGCACCAAGGATCAGAACCAGGGGCACTGTGGGTGCCAGGCTGCTTCCCAAAGTGTGGCACCTCCAGGGGCCAAGAGCCTGCCAAGCCATTGCCTGACATTTGTGCAGGCGGTGGGAGATAGCAGGCCTTGGCTCCAGGAGCCTCACCATGCACCCGCGGAACTACAGCAAATGGCTGTCCACTCGAGGGTCTTTGATGAGACCAGGGGGTGACTTGTGCTGCGTCCATCCGCAGGACCAGCGGAGGAGGGCCAGTGGAGGGCGCCCCAAGAAGAAAGGTCCGCATGGGACACCACTGGTTGGGGAGCCATGATGTGCCAGCCGGGCAGCTGACGGAGACCTCCTCAAAGGCCACATGAGAGATGCGGGAGATGACGCAGGGTCGTCCGTCACACAAGCAGGAGGACAGGAGCTTGGATCCCCTGATCCTGTGTAAAGTGCTAGGCAGATGTGGCAGAGCATAGAAGGTAGAGACCGTGAATCTCTAGAACAACCTAACTAACCAAATTGGTGAGCTGTGGGTTTAATTCGAGACCCTGTCTCAAAATAAAAAGAAATGAGATTAAAGAGTGATCAAGGACGATTCCTCATGTCAGTCTGGAAATACACACACACACACACACACATGCCTAAACACATGCAAACATGCATATACACACACAAGTATCTGAGCACTTACAAACATACATGTACACACATGCCACATACATGTGCCCAAGCACATGCAAACACGCACCATATCAGACATGCCCAAGCACATGCAAACATGTGTATACACCATGCATACGTACACACATGTGCCCAAACACCTTGCAACACACATACATATAGGTGCCCAAGTGCATGCAAACACGTATACACACATGCATCTCACACACACACACACACACACACACACACACACACACACACATACACACACACATCTGAAAAAGTAAAGGGAATAATAGTGAAGTAAGGGCTGGGAACAGATCAGAGTCTGACTGCTAAGGACAACAGCACAGGACCCCCCCCCCCCAAAAAAAGGGGGAAAAGGAACAAAGTATGCTGCCACTTAAAAAATGAAAGCCACAGGATCTCTCCCCAACAATAAAATTCGAAATTAAGTGAAAATCGATGCTTCGTACAACTCATATCCACTGCTGCAGGACGGTCCACTCCCAAACACCGTCAGATCAGCGGTGCTACTGAGACTGGGTCAGTATGTCAGGAAATGTGTCAACGGGAAATCTGCACCAGTCATGGAACCAGCATCTTCCAGACCTCATGCACATTCCAAAATCACGCACAGGTCTGAAAAGCACCAGCGACATCACCTCAGACACGACCCCTGTGCACCTCGGGGTGCGATGGAGCCCTCCATCTAAGAAACAGCCCGGTGCGGCTGGAGTGGCGCCCAGAAAGAGCGTGGACGGATCCGCGCGGGTTCTTGTCTCCTTCACCACAACTCCACACTGCGACAGACGGGATGCAGACGCGGAGAGGAGATGTCCCTCACACGCCAGACGCCCAGAGATTTGCAAAGCTGCAAAACATGTCACTCTTCTCGCTGGGGCTTTTGCTTCGAGCAGGCAGCTTGTCTTAAAATGTTATAAATGCTATTTATATTGACATGTAATTGCCTTACTATTGTTATTTTTAACGAGCCTTCATAAATAAACATTCTTAAATTATCACTTTGGTCTCTTTCTTTTGAGGCAGGGTCTGGACACGGACACAGGCCGGCTCTGAGCGCACATGCGGGGATTACAGGCTCGCTTGAGGCTTCTGTCACGGCACGATATCACGTGACAGCTAGAATGCACAGCCATGGAGGCCGAGTCTCCCACCACAGACACGATCAAATCCTATCTAGACAAGAGCAGAGATAACGGCAGGGTGTAATTAGGAAGTGATATGCTTTAAGTGTTTATTACCTTTGTGTTTTATGTAATTTATATGTCTTACATATGTAATTAGTTTAATTTGATTTTAATAATGGCTGCCTTCAACGCCCAGCTCAAGGAATTGCTGGGGATTTACCAGCCAGCCCCTACGAGCCAGTCCGAGCAGCTCCGACACACCCTTGAATATAAATTCTTCTCAACAAAAGCTCTTTGGGGTCCTCAGTAATTACTGCAAAGGGGTTCCAAGACCAGAGTCTCTGTGCACCAATTTATGTGAGATACTTGCCACAGAGCGACACTTCACATCCTGAAAAATACAAAGCGCAAAAGATGCCCACTCAACACTCCTCAGATATGACTTGGGGGAGAGGGCAGGGCACTGACGAACAGAATTGCGGCAGCAGTCCATCCATGGGCCTGGGTCATCAAGACGGGAGCCCACAGCCCTCCTGTCTGCAGTCAGAACAGACTTGGGGTATCCTGGACTCGGCTTGAGTCCTGCTCCGTACAGTTGATTCTCCCAGAACTGTTTCCTCATCTGCCTTCCCTCTGCCACAGGAGACCACCCAGCATCCACCCTCCCGGGGTGCAGACCGCGGCCTACCCTTGTGGTCAGGCTCTGGTCCCAGGCCTTCGGCCCGCAGGGCATCGAGACCACCGCAAATACACGCATTCCTGCTAGCAGAGGCCTGGCCCCCAGCAGCAGATCCGCTCCTGGTGCTCCGTGGAACTCATCTCATGCCATGCGGCAGAGTATGAACCAGATCAAAGACCCCCCCAGAGGAAGGGCCCGAGGGGCAGCTGCAGATCCTAGCCCCACGGCTCCTGGGACATCGGCTCCTCCTGGCCTCTCACGGCAGGTCGGATGGGGCTCACAGAAGCAGCCACGGTCCCTGGCAATACCAACTCCTCCCCAGTCACCAGAAGCTCTGCCCCCCCACGCCCTAGTGGCATCTAAGCAGCATGCTGGCTACACCGTGCAAGGAGGGGCATGGAACGGCTCAGACAAGCTGGGCTAAGCTCCAGGACCCCCTCCCAGGGGCCATGTGTGCGAGGCCCCCAGGAAGGAAAAGTGTGGCCTCTTTGCCCCCAGAGCCAGCAGCGGCCCTCCTCGGGTCAGAGTCACAGGGATCCGTCCCTCTCTCCCACTTCTCCTTCATGGTCCCCAGGCACTGGCTGTCATGTGCACCGCGTTGCTGGGTGGGGCCTTAGCCACGGCCAATCCAGAACCCCGTGCCCCTCAGGGCCCCGGCTGGGAATGTGGGTCTCGGGAGGCTGGGTGACACCAGGCTCCACCCCACCCCCACTGCCTTTCTCTGGACCACATTCTGAACGGTTGGTGGAGACTTCGTGATAAGCAGAGGACACTAAGGGCCAGCAGGACCCGGGACGGTCAGCGGGCTGGCCCCAAGGACAGCGCCAGACCTCTGATGGGGCAGGACAGTGCCAGGAGTGCAGACGGACAGGGAGAAACAGCTGCTGGCCGCTGGTCAACCCAGAGAGCGTCCAGGGGAAGTTCGCCGTAGTGGTGCCCAAGCTGGCATGGACCAAGAGCTGGCCAAAGAGACAAGGAGGTGTGGATTTCCAGCAGGAGACAGGGGTGGGGGCCACCAGTGGACAGCCTTGAACAGTGGACAGACAGTCACGGTGAGGGGCCTCTGGGCAAGGGACCAGGGCAGGGGGGAGGGCAGGGGAGGGGACGGGAGGGCAGGGGAGGGCAGGGGAGGGCAGGGGAGGGCAGGGGAGGGCAGGGGAGGGGACGGGAGGGCAGAGGAGGGCAGGGGAGGGCAGGGGAGGGCAGGGGAGGGGACGGGAGGGCAGGGGAGGGGACGGGAGGGCAGGGGAGGGCAGGGGAGGGCAGGGGAGGGGACGGGAGGGCAGGGGAGGGGACGGGAGGGCAGAGGAGGGCAGCGGAGGGCAGGGGAGGGCAGCGGAGGGGGAGGTGCTTATCCTCAGCAGGAGCTTGAGTTCCATGACGGCTGGACACAGGCTAAGGGGTGTGGCAAGAACTATGAAGGTGCTGGGTAGACCAGACAGCCCTCTGCCGTGCCCATGCCCAGCTCCGGGGCTGTAAGGAGCCCCTCAAATCCTACCTGGTCTACCTTCTCAGGGTAGCTGTTTGGGGGGAGATGCTGCCCTGCCGGCTCTCAGCCCTCCTGGGCAGTCGTTCACCTTTCCCTGTTTGTTAAGGTAAAGTCTGAGCCCCTGGGACACGGGCTGAGACCTCTCAAAGAGGCACGTGGAGGAGCACCTCATACGTGATGCCACGTGCTGCGTGATGCCACGTGCTGCGTGATGCCACGTGCTACACGGGCGTGTCGCAGAGACAAGCTGCCAGCAGGTGGGTTGATGTTTTAGGGTCCGAGGGCAGTCCTGGCACAGAAAGCCTGGCTTAGGAAACCCCGGGGTGCATCTCCTAAGAACCGGGACAGGTCTGCCCGCCTGCCGATCCTGCTGTGAGCAAGAACACAAATACCCTGACATTCATCGTTCATTCATTCATAGACAGACAGACAGATAGATGGCAGAGATAAATGATAGATGGATAGAAGACAGATAGATGATTGATAGATATATGATAGATAGATGATTGATAGATGGATGATAGATAGATGATTGATAGATGGATGATAGATAGATGATTGATAGATGATTGATTGATAGATAGATAATTGATAGATGACAGATATAGATAGATAGATGATAGATGATTGATAGATAGATGATACATAGAAAGAACTGAGGGGCCTCTGAAGTTCCCAGGACAGAAGAGTAAAAGCAGAGAGTAACACAGCCAGGCAGGTCCTGGGGAGATGGCTCAGGGACTAAAGCCTTTGCCTCATTAGCAAAAGGACAAGAGTTCAAATCCCAGACAACACATAAAAACACTGTGTGGAAATGGCAGTGGCTTCACTTCTGGGCCTGGGAGGGCAGACCTAGGAAACCCCCGAGCGAAGCAATCAGGATGAAGTACTCTTGGCCTCCACAGGCACACGCGCTCACACACGCGTGCGCGCACACGCACACACGCACACACCACCCACGGCCAGGCGCTGTCTAGAACTGTTCCAGAAAAGAGGTGATGAGAAGCAGCGGAGATCTGGTGCTGAGCCCATTGTCTGAGAGTGCGACAGATGCTCGAGGGCCGTGACGCCTGTGAACACAGCCCGCGGGCAGGAAGCCAATATCCTGGCGGCTGACCTCCCAGTGGACCGGTGGTCAGCTTGTCTGCACCCTGGATCTGGCCCTGTCCACGCACCGTTGACCCAGGCACCGTCTGGGGGCAGCAGCTCCATGCAATGCAGCTCCCCACGCAGGCCTGAGTGCTGTGTGCCCAAGCTCTAGGCTGCGGGGCAGAACACGGAGATGCGCTGGGGCCTCACTTCGGTCGGACCGAGGCTCCACCAAGGCTGCCTGCTTGCCGCTGATGCCCCTTCACCGCTACCTCCCAGCACCCGGGGTGGGACTCGTGCTTGGTCTCTGGGTGGTTCCACAACCTCTACAAGGAACAGACAAGGGAGCCCCAAGACCTAAAGTCCCACGTGCAGTGCAGAGTCACCCGTCCCTCCTCCCCAGCTCTCTGCGTGCGTGAAGGCAGAGGGGCTTTGTGAGGGTCTCAGCTCCCCATCGCTGCCAAGCTGTCTCCGTCCTGTCCATGAATGGCCCCACAGACCCACGACTCCACCTCCGTCCAAACCCTCTCGCCCAGACGGACAGCCCCCAGGGCCTCGCTGACCTCGTGTGGCACCACCCGCCAGGGAAGGGCCACGCCTTGCGGTGCCACGCCTTACAGGATCGCCAGTCCTCTTGCCTTCCAGTCTGCAGAAGTGACATGAAAAGCCAGCAGAGCCCCTGCTTGGCCCCCCTGCCCAGCATCCCTGCCCTGCATGTGCCTCGACAGAGCCACCTTCTCTTCTGAGAAGATTTCCAGATCTCCACTCCCAGGGGACCTTTGTGTCAGTCCCTTGCCCAGCACAGGAAGACGGCCACAATGTGTGGACCCTCATTTCCCCCCAGCAAGCTCTGCTCCCCAGTGCCAGACCCACCAGCGGCCGGAAGATACGAGATGCAAGAGTGAGGCTCATCAGACTGGGGCTCACCCCGTGCTCGCCTCTCTCTCCCTCCTCGGCACCCCTAGTTTCCATTTCAATTCCAGCTCCAAGTCCCCAGAGTGGCCCAAAGCACCAAGAACCCAAGTTTCCCTGTCCAGAGCCATCAATGGGACGTCCCACCGGCCCTGCTCAAAGACATCATCCCCACCTGCCTGCTGCCCAGAAGTGCCCAGCACCCTTTCCTCAGCCCTCAGTCATGCCCTCGCCAGCAAGCCCAGGGCCTGGCTGGAGCCACACGACCTCCCCGCAGGAGGCCCCCCCCCCGGGGGTCTCTGCCAACCAGCAAGACCTCACATCTGGGACCTCGCATCCACTCCCAATGCCCCTCACTACCTGCAGGGCTCCAACTGCAGCAACCGGATGGCTGGCAGCTCCCAGGGCTCCTGCCCGCTGCCCTGGGTGGAGAAACCTGTTCTCCAGGTTTCTGGCGCCTGCAGAGGGGCCTCCTGCCCAGGGCGGGGCCCCACCTTAACAGTCTTGTCTGCACCTGAGCCTCTGGGGCGGGCTCTTCCTAGTCCCTCCTCCCCTTTCCAGAGGAAGATGGTTGGCCTCGCATCTAGATATGCATGGCCAATCGTGATGGGGTCCTTCACGGAGGACCAGCCCTCTCCCGTGTCCCAGGTGCTGGGGCAGACCCCAGCGCCCATCACCAAGGTGCAGCCTCCCCTGCCCTCCCTCAGTGTGTCCCTTCTCCAGCGGACGCTGGTGGCAGGGGAGGGGGCTCTGGAGCCCAGCAAGGCTGCCTGGAGCAAGCCCACTGGGGGCAGGGGTGCACCGCAGGGTCAGTCCTTACTGCATTTTCCGTCCTCCCTGCTTCCGCATCCCTTGCCAAGCAGCAGCTGTGGGAGGGCCCCGGCGCAGGCTTGGTGACCACAGCTCCCCACAACAGTGAATCCCTACCCTGGCGGAGCTGCCCGGTCCAACTCGCCAGCTCGCCCTCAGTTAACAAGCTGGTGCTGGGAAGGGCGACCTGTGAAGGGGAACAGGGAGCGGACCCACGAGGCTGCCCAGAGTTGCCCGACCTCTCGGAACTCTGCCAGGGACCGGCAGCTCCGACGAAGGATGTCAGGCGGGACAGCAAAGGCCTGGTGTCTGCAGAAGACAGAGGCCATTTTGGGGGAGCAGGGCTGCAAACACTGACCCTAGCATAGGCTCCCGCTGCTCCAGCAGCTTCTGCGAGCCCGAGCCTGTCAAGGCCCGAGCGCTCCACGGCACCCCAGACCCGCCGCCTCTCTATCCATTCTCTGTGTGTGTCCCACCAGCACGGTGCGCTCTTGGCAAACACCAGCTGATCATCCTCGTCAGTCCGCAAACCAGGAAGCCGAGGCCTGTGGAACCAAGGTGGAAAGTGGAAAGCATGACTTGTGGGGGACACAGGGCGGGGAGGGGCCTGAGGGAGCAGTCAGAGACCGGCAGAGAAGCAGCTGCGTCACTAGGACCCCCCCCTTGTGGCGCTTGATGACAGGAACAGTGCTTGGCTTGGCGCACAGCACCCGCCACGGAGCCCAGGTGTGGGAGTCCCGGGACTAGGGCTGGACCTGCCAGCCACTGTGCGTCAAGCCTGGGATGCCTCGTGGACCCACGGGAGCCTGACCGCCATCCTTCACGCAGAGCTGAGCCCGCTCACAGGCTCAGCCCAGGCGCCCTCGTGGCTCAGGCAAAGGACAGCAGGAGGGATGTGCCCAGGGCCAATGCCCTCCTCTGGCAAGAACTCCCAGGGTGCCACTGCAGAGGCCCGGGATCCTGAGACATCGTAGCAAACCCATTCTACAGGGAACGTAAAGGACTGACTTACAATGAGGCCATTTTGCCTGCCCTCCCAGTACGTACGTACACACACACACACACACACACACACACGCTCACGCACACACATGCACGCACACACCCTCCAGACTGTTCTTCCTGCCTCTTATTTCCCCATCTGTGCACTTGGGGTCACGGCCACTAACCCAGGCTCTCCTTGGGGTTCCATTCCCTAAGCACGAGGCAAATAGAACAGACGGGGCGATATTGCCATCTGCTGGCCATCCAGGGTTTTGTCCTGATGCAACTGGGTCTATCGCTGGCTTATAGAGGGAACAAGGAGCTTTCTTCCTGCCCCTTGTCCAGTTACGCTTCTTAATCCAGCTTGGCAAGAGGGTTGTAATGGTTACTCTTAACTATTGCTGTGAGAGAGCACCCAAAGTCAAGCAACTTAAGGGAGAAAGGGAGGTTTATTCAGCTTACGGTTCCAGAGGGAAGGGACAGTCTCTCAAAGCAGAGGTGGCATGGCTGGCTGGCCAAAGCTGGAGGAGGCTAAGTCACCGCAGACATCTTGGAGGCTGAGAGCTGCAGACTGCTTGCAGCAAAGGCTGATTTCTCCTGGAGGTAGGGTGGGTGGGACTAATCCACCTCAAGGCCCACCCCTTGTGACTGCCTTCCTCCAGCGAGGCTCCACCTCTCAAGGTGCCAAGACCTTGTCAAATACATGAGACTGTGGGGGACACATTTCAAACCATGACGTTCCACCCCTGGCCCCCACAGGCTCAATGCCATCTCATTATGCAAACCATACTCAGTCCAACTTTAAAAGTCTTCATAGACTACAATGGAAGTCCCAACAGTCCAAAAGTCCAAAGTCCAAAGCCTCCTGTAAAATCAAAATATAAGTTACATACTTCTAACATACAATGGCACAGAATAAACATTCCCATTCCAAAAGGAAGGAATGGGGGTATATCCAGGAAAGATCAGTCTATAACAAAACCGAAAACCAGCAGGACAAATTCCATATCTTGTAGCTCCAAGTCCAACAGGTGAGCCTCTCCTTGAAATCATCTCAGTTCCAAAGGGCTTTGGTTCCACCCTTCCAATGCAGCTGTCCATAGAATACGTTGGTCTCTTGAGCTGACTCCTCCCAGGGTATACAGCTCTCCTTGGCAGGTGTCCCACGTTGTCTCTGGCATCTCTAACATCTTTACTTTTCAATGGCAAACCAGGCTTTAAATCCACAGCACAAACTGCCCTTCTTTAAACTGCAGGCTTCTTGCCTCATGATGCCTGGATTCTGCCAATTTTTGAAATCTTAGAGGAGGACTCCACGATCTCCTCCCTCTTGCATCACTGATCCTCTAAAACCAGAACCACGTGGACGACTTTGCCAAGACTGGCCCCTTGAATCACAGCTGATTCTGCTTCTCTATGTTGACCATCTCTTTCACTCCTGGGCAGTTGCTTGGTAATAGAAACCAACTCTTGCTTTGAACTCCACCTTTAGCTCCAGTCTTCTGAAAGGATTTGCATTCTTATGAGTGGGAGCCTTCCCTGAGGATCTTGCCCTCTCCTATTATCCAAACCAAGAGCAGGATTTGATTTACAAATGGAGCTAATCTCTTCAACAGCCATTTTGTTCTCTGCTTCTTTGTATTTTTCGTCATTAGATCTTACAGTTTTTGCTTCTTCCTGCCTGATTCTTTGCTCTTTTTCATAACTCTGAAGACAACTAAAAAGTAGCTCCACCTCTCAAGGTGCCATGACCTTGCCAAACACATGAGAGGGTGGGGGATACATTTCAACCATGACAAGGGTCTACACCAACACTAGGGGACAAGGGAACTAATCACACCATACCTACAGAACTCCAGAGAGAGAAAGAGAGACAGAGAGAGAAGAGAGGAGAGAGAAAGGGAGAGAGGAGAGGGAGGGAGGAGAGAGCTAGGAGAGAGAGTCTGGCCAAGAATACGAGTGCCAACTTCTCCAACAAGCTCCCTCCATCTTGCTCACCTGCCAGGGACTAGCCCCAAGGCATCATGGGCTTCTCCCTCCCCCCCCCCTGCAATCACAGAGCTCCTGCAGGCTTGCTCTGGGCTTCCCCGCTACCAGTTCTTTACAAATGTGCCACTTTCCAGTCTTCAACTGTGAGGTTGAGATCACAGCATGCCCCTTAGGAGGGAGTCTTGAGAGAAGCAGACACTTGGGATGCCTTACAACCCAGGACCCACAAACGATGAAACGGAGAGTCACAGGCACCAGCTGAGCCCAAGGGGACTCTGGGGCGTAGCCTTTCCCAAAATAACCGTCCCAGGACTTGCTCTCTGTGGCTGAATTTAAACCCACTGCACAGAGGAAAAAGGCGGCCAAGAACAGACCATGCCTCATGGGCTTATGCTGGCACTAAGCTTCTGAGTCCGAAGGAAATGGGAAGAATCTACATTTTAAAATGTTACATCGGAGTTGGCCAAAAGTTTATGCCTCTGCCTGCGCCAGAGGATCTTCGTGGAGTCGCCCAACACACGCAGAAGAAACAGGGCGCCGGCAGAGAGGCCGGCAGTTCTAAAGGGACACTGGGGGCCTCGGCAGCCACGGGCCAGGCCTGCTGGGGTGGGGCTCTGAGCTTTGAGCGCTTCCTAGTGGCACGTGCCTCCAGCCACAGGGCAGAATGAACCAGGCCGGGGGCGCTGGCGTGGCGAGTCCCCTGCAAGAAGGTGAGGCAAACAGCTGCAAGTGGTCCGACCCTATGTGCCCATCAGAGGTCGGCGGGCTCGCGGCTTGCCAGGGCCTGCCTTCCTCCTTAGTGCCGTGTGGCTCCTCCACCGACAGAGCAGGGCGCTTCTCGCCCTGGGGACGCTCTGGACTGTGCCGGGAGCTTCCCGCCTCCGAAGCCGTACTCCCACAGCTCTCCTGCGGGGACCCTGCCCCGGCTCCAGCCCCCCACACAGTGCACCCGCTCTCAGGCTCCCACCTCCTCCCGTCCAAGCCCCTTCCTTTCTAGCCCACCTCTCCCCGGGTCCCACACTCCTGACCTTCTAACTCCATCTCCTCTTCCTCTGTCCTGCCTCCTCATCCCCGTCCCTCGCTGCTGGCCTCGCTCCCTCTCCCCACCGCAGTCCCCCGGCTGCCTCTCGGGGTTGACTGGTGGCCGCAGGGCTCTGCCCCTCGCCACTAGTGTCCTTAGCACGCGCCCCAGGCGTCTGGCCGGTTCATGAGCAGAGCAACTGGGAAAGGTCCGACTCCCGGCGGCCGTTCTCGTCACCGTCGCCCCAGGACCTCCCTGGAGCCCAGAGCACGTTCCGGGGGTCTGATGACCGGCCGCAGAAAACCCCAGGTATCGGTGCGGGTTCTCCACCCTGCTTCCTCGCCACCGGACTCTCCCTGGTGGGGTTTCCCCGCCCTACCCCCCCGCCAGCACCCGACCATCCCGGGCTGGTTCAGAACCGCGCTCCCAGCACGACCCCGCCCACTAAACACGACTCCGCCCCAAACCTCGACCCGCCCTTCGAGCGCCGGCCCCACCCCCCACTGCCGTGGCGCTGCGCTCCGGCTCTCCGGGTCACGCTCCCCCTCGGTCCCCGCCTCCGTCCTGACGCACGCCGCCTGCGCCGCACGCAGAAGCACGTCTGCGTCAAGCCGCCTCCCGCGTGAGCGTGGCGGCGCCGCGGGCCGCCGCTGAGGCCATGGCGCGGGCCAGCCCCCCCGAGGTGATCCGCGCGGCGCAGAAGGACGAGCACTACCTCGGGGGGCTGCGCAGCGCGGCGGGGAGCGCGCTGCACAGCCTGGCCGGTGAGCGCCCGGGCACGCAGTTTGGGACCGAGGGTCCGAGCCCACCGTCGTACCCCGTGTCGTGGGCACTTCACATTTAGTCTGCCAGGCAGTGCTCCGCGCTTTTCGGACTTTTGTCCATTTACTCGGATGTAAATGCGTCTGCATTTGGACCTCGCGCTGTTACAGGCGGGCAAATGGAAGTTCCAGGGAGCTGAGAGTTGATGTAGAAGGGCGATTTCTGGCCAGGGCTAGCGCCCAGCTGTCTCCTGGGGCCTCTAGACTCTAGGGCAGGTTCCAAGGGGAACCCGAGTCAGACCGCTACGGCTGGGAGATTGCGCAGGTTGGGGGGACAACCGCAGGGCAGGCCGGGGCTTGCCAGGACTCTGGGCCGGTGGAAGGGTTGTCCCTAATTTCCATGATGCCCCCTCCCTGGGGACTGTTTTCTGCCCCTCAGGTGCAAAGAAGTGGCTGGAGTGGAGAAAAGAGGTCGAACTTCTCTCCGACTTGGCCTACTTTGGTCTCACCACGGTCGCAGGTAGCCCGCGGTGCGCGGCAGGGGTATGGCAGAGACCCCCGCAGTCCACCGGAGTCGGGAAGGGTGGTCAGGGCTTCCCTGCGCAGTGGGCGCTCCTGAGACTTAGGGAAGGGTCACCTAGGCTTCCCACGAGTGCCGAGGGATCCACTTCTCAGAGGTGACAGTCACTGCCAGCCTGTCACAGCTACTGGCCGAGAGACGGGCAGGCTGGACAAAGCAAGGCAGGCGACCTCGTATAAAGAAAAGCTTAAGGAGAGAGCCTGGAGCCGTCCGTTCAGCTCAGCATCTACCAAGGGTTGACAAGTGTCTGCCAGTCGCTCAGGAGGGGTCAGCAAGGTTCCTGCCGTGGACGCCTCCTGGCAAACACCAAGGGACCGTGCTGAAATGCATCTTGGGATATGTGGCGCTTGGGGCAGAAGGCTGGGTCTGAGGAAAGAAAACACCTCCCGGGCGGGTGGGCGGTGCAGGAAGAGCAGCCCACCAGGGACCACGGGACGGATGGCTCAGGGGGCACCTCAGGCCTGGTCTCCTGTGCGGCAGCTCTGCCTCCCACAGGAAATGGGAAGCAGGCTTTCCTAGGTGGCAGCTAGAAGCCGCCTGTGGAAGAGGTGAGTCCCAGGGTGCTTATCGGACCACAGGGTGAGGTCAGGTGGCCTGCTGACTTGAGACCTGATACTCGGGAGTGAGCCAGGGGATGAGGGGAGCAGTGAGCCACAAGACTGGATCTCCCTGCTTGGGCGAGAGCTAAGGAGCAGGCCTCGGGGCTAGCACACACCTTAGGAGGCAGAGAGCAGGAGGGGAACGTGGCAGGTGGAGTGGCAGTCTGGTATCAACAGGTCTTGTTGGGGCACCTTGAGGGGCGGATCCGGGCAGCTAGTAGGCGCACTGCTGGCCCCGGAGCTGTCCTCACGGGGCACGTCTGCCGCCGATGCAGGCTACCAGACGCTTGGGGAGGAGTACGTCGGGGTCCTCCAGGTGGACCCCTCCCAGCGGCGCATACCTTCGGGGCTCCGCCGTGCCGTGCTGGTCGCCCTGCATGCTGTCCTGCCCTACCTGCTGGACCGGGCACTTCTGCCCCTGGAGCAGGAGCTGCAGACCAACAGCGACGGCCCGAGGCCCCCACAAGGCAGCTTGGTGTGCGGTGGGCGCGGCCGGTCGGGGGCCCGGCGCTGGGTGCGTCACCACGTGGCTGCCCTGACTGAGCAGCAGAGGAGGACACTGCAGCGGGCAGCCTTCGTCCTCAGACAGGGCCTCATCTGCCTGCACCGGCTCCACGTTGCCTGGTTTTACATCCACGGTGTCTTCTACCACCTGGCCAAGAGGCTGGTGGGGATCACTTATGTGAGTACAGCAAGGGGCTGCGGTCAGGGTTTGCTGTGCGGCTCTGCTTGGTCTTTTCTCCGGACACTCCCGGTTCTGAGGGGAGTCCTGAACGTGGGGCCTCCTACCTTGCCAGCTCCGCACGCGCCACCTGCCAGGAGAGGCTTTGAGGGCGCACACGAGCTACCAGCTGCTGGGACTCATCTCTCTGCTGCACCTGGCGCTCTCAGCGGCGCTGCAGCTGCACGGCTTCACGCAGAGACAGCGAGCCAGGACAGAGTGGAGGCTGCACCGGAACCTGTCCCACCGCAGGTGCGCGGGGCCGGGCGCCTGGGCAAGGCCAGGCCGCAGACACGTGCTAACCTGCATGTTCTCTCCCCCAGGAGCTCCCTGGAAGACCGCAGCGCCTGCAGAGCCCCCCTGTGCACACTGTGCCTGGAGGAGCGCAGGCACTCCACGGCCACCCCCTGCGGCCACCTGTTCTGCTGGGAGTGCATCACCGAGTGGTGCAACACCAAGGTGCGCCCCACGCGGGCCGCGGCTCGTGGCAGCCGCAGCTCGTGGCAGCCGCAGCTCGTGGCAGCCGCAGCTCGTGGCAGCCGCAGCCTGCCTTCCGTCTCCTTAGACAGGGTGGAGGGGAGGCACCTTCTCAAAGCTGCTGGTCTGACGTGGAGCCACGCTGCCGCCAGCCGCAAGGCTCCCGGCGTGGCCGCATGTGGTCCATCAGCCACGCCTGCCCCCAGGCTTGGGCCCTCCGCACACTCGAGCCCCAAGTCACCTTGTGCTGCCAGTGGACCCTGTCACAGCAGACAGGCACCAGGGTGGCAGAGCCTATGTGGTGCTTCCCTAAGCAGCTGGGCCCCCGTGAACTGCCGCCCCGGCCAGGAGTCTGGACTGCACGTGAGGAGAGGCCCCCGTGGCTGCAGCTGCCGCGCACCACTGGGTCCTGCGCTGCAGAACAGCCTCGCAGAGCCCGGCGGTCTGTGGGTGTGCCCTCCTCTCAGGAGGCGGGTCCTGGTGGGAGGGAGGGTCAAGCAGTGGGCAGCGCTGGTGTCCCTGCCAGCCCAGCGATGCTGGACAGGACTGGCCGTGCTCACCGCGTTGAGGGTAGTTGGGCACGAGTGGACCCAGACCCTGGCCAGCCAGTGTGCATGACCTTCCTCTTCCGCAGACCGAGTGTCCCCTCTGCAGAGAGAAGTTCCCTCCCCAGAGACTGGTCTACCTGCGGCACTACCGCTGACAGCCCCGACCTCCTGCGGAGCTGTGCGCACGAGACGGTGAGACCCTGCCTTCTTGCCCCGTAGGCCACTTCCGGCACCAAGCCACAGGGGCAGAGTGGGCCACACTGCATCTGCGGGGGAGAGGGCCGGAACAAGCTTTGGGCTCCCCTCCCTTTCCGAGCCATACAGCGGAGAACTGCTTCACAAGTTGGCCAGACTTTATTTGGGTGGTGCAGGGGCTGAGTGCCAGCCAGACTCGAGCACTGCTTGGCCGTTTGGACCCCACACCCACCAAGGGTCACTGTCCTCTAAGATTTTGGCACATACTTCTTCATTCATGTCATTTGCTCCCTGCCTCAAGCACAGGTCCCGTCTGGGCAGCACACTCCTCCCTGTCGGCAGCCAGCTTGGTTTTCCTCCTCCAACTCGGCTTCCACATGTTCACAGATAGCCCGTGGCCAGCTCTGCCTTCCTGGGGCCAGGCGGGCAGGAACCCTGCTGACCCACACGGCACGATCAGAGAGGGGTCCACTCCCTCCTGGCTTGTTTGCTCTTGCCTCCATCTGACATTTCCACGCTTGCAATTAGGAGATCCCATGGAAAATGACACACCAAAAACAAGAGTCGCGGACAGACTTCCTCACTGAGGGCACCTCCAGCGTCTCTGCTGTACGCGCCAGTGTGGCCCCCAGAGCGGGGTCTGCTGCCTCCTTGTCAAGAGCAGGGTCCACACACGAAGGACTGAGGACCAGGGGAGACAAGGCAGCTTCACAGACCCCGCAGGAAGACAAAGTCCCTGTGGATACAACCCGCTCCAACACCCGTAATTCAAAACGATCTGGCAGCTGCGCTCAGCTTCCTGCAGCACCCAACACCCGGGCCCTGAGGAGCAAGAGCAGCGCGGGCGGATGGAGTCGAGAATCCGCCCGCTCCAGTGCTGAAGCGCTTGGACTCGTCTGGAAGCGGGTACAGCACGGGTCCCCGAGGGCACCTCAAGTCCACAAAGAAACCCACACAACTGGCACCTGGGTGAACTGTAGGGTGGGTGGATGCCGCTCAGAGCAGCTTCACAGGCCACGGTCAGGACGAGGCCTGCCGCTGCCGTGGCGTGTGCAGCGACTGGTGCTGAGAGGAAGAGGACACGGCAAGGGACGCTTTCTTTAATAAAGTCAGAATTTAAAAGTCATGTAGTAAAATGTTTGAGAGAATTATTTATCACATCGAGAAGTCTGACACGCAGCAGGTGATGTCCCCACGAAAGTCAAAGGCCTCGTGTCAAACCCACAGGCCTGGTGTGCTCTGCCCACTTGTTTCCTCAAAGGGATGCGTGAGAACAAACTTAAATTAATCAAAAAACAGAACAAACTTGAGTATCAAAGGAATGTGTCAAAATAGACTCAAACAATTAAAATATAATATATATTTATAATTCCAGGTCCTAGAGCAATCATGGTAAGAACAAGTTTTGAGTCATTATGATAGAGCCAACCTAAAACATCTCTAGTGAGACGACTCAAGCTGGCATGACCACCAGTTACTGGAGGATCCCCTGAAAGTTACATTCTTTTCCACCCAGGACTCAGGCTGGCACGTCCCCCTGGCACAGAGGAGGGGCCGAGCTCGGCATGGTCAGGAAGGCAGCTCCCCAAGGCTGCGCCCCCGTCCTCCCTCCTGCTCTCTGAGCTGCCCCCCACCCAGCCCCCCCAAGCCTTCAGTTCACTGCAATCCTGTCCATTTGAAGCACGTGAACATCACGAGAAAGAAATCAATGCAATGTGGTTTAAATGCCGGTTTCTTCCAGAACCTGGCATTTCAGATACAAATCACTGAGGCTCCTTTTAGAAAGAAAACTCGACTCCCTCATAATCAGCTACTTTATGTGAAGAAAAAGGCATCGTTACAATGGCTCAAAAACCGTTCTTGAATGCGTGTGACAGATTCAGTCCAGCTTCTAACTAGCAAATGTCTTGCCCACGTCCTCCTTCCCTTTGTATCTCCTCTTTCCGTGTGTGAACGGTATGTACCGGTACTTAACCATGTGCTGGGGAAACAAACAAACAAGCTTCCGTTACTTCACAACAGTTTCCGTGCTCGCAGCTCCCCGGATCTCAGCAGCACAGGCCCCTTGGTTTCTGCTGGTCACAAGTCCGGATGCCAACAGCACAGCGGGTCTCCCCGGCTCACAGCAGAGCGGTCCACAGATCTCGGCACGGGGGAGCACAGCTTGGAAAGGCAGCGTGCAGCCACACTAGCCACACCTGAGCGTCTTACGGCTGGCAGGCCGCCCTGGGCCTGGGCTCTCGACGGCTCGCAGGCACAGGGCCGACAAGGCTCCACCAGGGCTCCCCTCCCTCGTCTCGGCGATCTCTAACCGCCTGCTCCCACAGATTTCCACTCAGAACGAAGCCCTGTTCAGTCACGAGACCCACCCGACAGCCACACAGGCCTGGGCGAGCTCCCAGGCCACGGCGGCGGGGCTGGGAACCATCGCACGGCACAGCGCCATCTTTACCTTTATTTGCCTCTTCATCGTGATGCAGAAAAGCATGATGAAGTACATCACGAGGATCGGCCAGAAGACCGGGACGTTGAAAGCCTCGAAGAAGGTGCAGACCATGGCCACGAGGATGCCCTTCGTGGCCGCGTGCCTGAAGCAGAGAGATGCGCAGTGTGAAGCACACCGGCCCGAGGCCTCAGGCCGCGCCCGGCCACAGAAGCGGCGCCAGCGGGGCATCTGCCCAGGCTGCGCGCACCCGCTGAGCCTGTCACTCTCGCGTCCTCCTGGGCCCTTGAGGGCTGAACCTTCTTCAACCAGAGCATCCATGCTGATGCTGGACGCACCTGGCCTTTGCTGACGGGAGCAGGGTCCAGTGGCTGCCACCTGGAGGGACATGCCAGGCCGGCCTGGCACTGGGGACAAAGCAGTGCCTCTACCCTAACCCACAGCCCTGTCATCGTACCCGGCAGCCAGGCTAGGTGCGTACCCCTACCACGTCCCCAAGTTCTTCTGTGACAGAACGAAGTCCAGGCTCCTAGGGGCTTCTGGTGTCTCTGATCTCGCCCACCTTCCACCTTCCCCCTTCTCTCCCGACCGCTGCCCACAGATCATCTGACCAATGCACAGCACTCGGCAGACAGCTGCACGCACAGCGCCAGGAGCCCAGTTCGCTCATTCCACGTCTTGACAACGACTGGATCCTCCTACACCCCGAGGGTCCAAGAGACAGGCACAGGAGGATGTGCACCCCCCACCTACCCATGTCCCACCACTCTCCTCCTGGTCTCTTCCCACCTTTCAGGGTAGGTCCTGGCCCCGAACTAACAACCGATACCCACTCAGAGGTCCTTCAGAACTCCTCGGGCAGAAGACCTTGTGCCCCTGGTAGCTGTGGGAGGCACCTTCACCCTAGAACCAGCCTCATCAACCACTGCAGACCATCCCACCAGCCACAGCCCAGGATGCTGTAGGGAGGGTCTCCAGGGAGGGTCTCCAGGGAAGGTCCTGGGACCCATCCCCCAGGCCCAGCCCATCTGTCGCCCTTTAGAGGACTGCAGACCACAAGGAAAAGAAGCACCCAGGAACCAATAATCAGAACAAAAGTTCATGCTGTCTCCGTCCCCTCAGCTTTCCTTGAGCACGTGAAGCGCAGGTAAAGCCTGGCCACTTGCATTTGCTCTCCAGAAGCTCACTGACAGAATGGAAGAACTGACTTCCAAAAGTTGTCCTGCGACCTCCTCCCATGCGTGCTGTGTATGCTCTTCTCTCTCAAACTCAAGACACCTCAAGGAAAGAGGTAAAATTTTAAAAAAAAAGGTCAAAGGTGTAAAGCAATTAAAACAAAAAAACAAGAAAAAGAAAGGACTGAAGAGAAGGAAGACACTCCTGCGGGCTGGGAGTGGCTGGCAGGCAACAATCCCATACTTCAAAACAGCTGAAAGGATTTTTAGTGTCCAGCACCCAGCAATGAGATGTGCTGTATCGCAGACTTGCCAATGACCTGATCTGACCATAAACACTGAGCATGTGTGCTCGAATGTCGCCTTGTATGCCACATGCACTATGCTTCAAAAAAGAAAAAGGTATTTTTAAAGAAGATTTAATAAAAAACAGGGGCTGGAGAGGTGGCTCAGGGGTTAAGCCTCTGCCTTGCAGGCGGAAGGTCCTGAGTTCGGATCCTAGACCCCACGTATAGACACCAGGCGGAAGTGGGGGCGGCCTGCGCTTCTGGTCTTGGTAGGGCGGAGCCTGTGAATCCCGGGGCACAGTAAACAAGGAGGAGGTGGAGGCGTCCATGGTGGTTCCCGAATTCGTCCATGGTTCTACACATACACACACACACACACACACACACACACACACACGTGAATAAAAAAAAAAAAAAGATTTAATGGAAAACAAAGCAGCTCACCAAAATTTGAACTCTGGAAGCCTTCGAATGAAGGGACGAAATTCCTCATTCTGTTTGGTTGGTAATGAAGGGCCATCGTCTGAAAGGAAAACATCAGCTGAGGAGGACGCATCTGCCTCCTGCCCGTGCGCTTATCTCCCCTCACTCGCTCTCCCCGGTGCACCTACTCATGGGCTCACACATGGAAACAGGTATCAGGCACCATTTAACCACAGATGAAATGGGGGGTCTGCAGCCAATATAAACCAATTTATTGTTTTTGAAAAGGGGAGACTTTAAG
This sequence comes from Typhlomys cinereus, assembly GCA_023101885.1. NCBI lineage: Eukaryota > Metazoa > Chordata > Mammalia > Rodentia > Platacanthomyidae > Typhlomys > Typhlomys cinereus. Next base: position 27,775 of record JALPQD010000260.1, read on the forward strand.
ATATGTATACATTTTAAATGCACACAAAAACTCAACACCACATACATTTTTTCATTTTCCTCAGCATACTACATAAAGGTGTATAAACACGAGAGCTCAGCAGGTGTAGTCATCTGGTCACAAAACCTCATGACATGAACTTGATCCCAGGAGGCCCACATGGGAGGAGAGAACTGACTTCCAAAAGTTGTCCTCTGACCTCCCGTGTGCCACGGCATGCACACGTGTTCTCTTTCTCTCTTTAGCAAGTTAATTAAAATAACAAAAAGAAAAAAGAAAACAGATAAACTGATATTTGTGCAAACAAGCAGTGAACAAAAACTGCAGGTGAGAAAGTGGTGCCTGTCATCCAGGCACTTGGGAGGCTGAAGCAGACAGTGGTATCCAGCAAGACACTATCTGCAAAAACAGAGGGGGGGCGGGAAGAGTACAGGAAGGGGCCCAGCAAGATAGCTCAGCAGATAGGACTCCTGGCCAAACTTGGCAACCACATGGTGAGAAAAGAGAACTGATTTCCAAAGCTGTGCTGACTCCATCTGGGAGCCACAGCGTGCATGGTGTGCGCTCCCTCTCACTCGCTCTCTCTCTCTCTCTCTCTTTCTCTCCCCCCCCCAATAAATATTTTTTTAAAAATGTCCTTGTCCACTGCATACTAGGGCCCTGCTCATCCACACCCCATTTGCAGACAGAGAAACTGAGGCCCATAGGAAAGGTCTGCTATTTGCTGGTCTCCCCAAATAGTGACGGGCTTCTGATCATCAACTTGAGCAAGTCTTGGGGCATGTCCCTAGCAGAGCGGATACTCCAGCAGAGGCAGCTGGGAGCCAGCCCACGCTGCTTCTAACTCCCTGACCAGGTGTGCCAGGGGCTGGCACAAAAACACCAAGAATGTTTCAACCCAGAAACCAACAACTACCCACTACCTCAGCCTGGCCTGTTACTGACAGCCACGGTCCCGCAGCCCATGCTGGCTGCCCGTGTATGTCTTTGGCAACATGGGAAGGGGTGTGAGTCTGAGGCAAGACAGGTTTGCAAGGTGCCCTTGGGCATGCCACCCAACATCTGTTTCCTCGCGTGCAAAACGGGGCAACAGAACCAATTTCTTCATAGCTGTTTAGACGCTTAACAAGTCATGCCACAGCCAGATCTCACAAATACACACAACACAAGCTGAGTCCCAAGGGCTCCCGAGAAGCCGCCGACCAGCACGGTGTGGACAGCACCCCCGGGTTCTGCTCTACCTGAGTCTTCCATCAAAGAGGGATCCACTTTGGGAGAAAGGAACGCTATGAAAAGGTTTAGGTGGTAGATTCCCAAGGCGTAGGTCACAATGTACCAACCCTGGAAGAGAAGGAGGCACAATGTCAGTGAGCAGTCCAGCCAGCACCAGCCTGAACCAGTAAGCGAGCCCACACGCCGCGCTCTGCTGCACTGGGGCACACGGTCTCCTCAGGGCGAGAAGCCAAGACGCTGTCATGAACATCCACGGCGACATCGCCCTCGGGTTACGGTTGGATCTGAACCCTGCAGTGCAACCTAGGCTCGCTTGAGATCCTGATGGGGGGGCAGCAGAAACAGACTCTCCTCGAAATACCCTGCCCTGCGCCACTTGAGGGCACCTGGGTGACATTCAAGGGACTCGTGGCCTGCAAGCTGCTGTGAGCAAACAGACGCACATGGGATTATGGCAGAGTCTCAGCTGTTACTACACAAGATGTCGAAGAGTCCTCGGGCAAGCAGAGCACGTCAAATGGAACGTTCCTCTTTCAGGAAGAAGTCCAGAACCAGAAAATCAAGAATTCAAGATGAAGCGTACAGAAAATGTTTTGAAGGCAAGTCTTCCTGCGAAAACAGAGTGGGAATGCCGGCCATCCCCCACGCACTCCTTTTCTGTTGACTGAGCATCGACTGACTGGGTATGTGGGCAGAGGTCAGAGAACAACTTCCAGGAGTTGGTTCTCTCCTTCTCCCTTGTGGGTGCCAGGGACTGGACTCGGGCAACAGGCTCGCACAGCAAGTGCCTTTACCTGCTGAGCCAGCTCGCCAGAGCATCTACACTTCTTCATAAACAAACAAAAGAAAACCTTTCGCTTAAGAAACTTCACGTCAGAGAGCTGAAAGTTAAATATGCAATATATTGCATGCACACGTGCCGTCACGCTGCAGAGCCAGCCCTGTGCAGAGCCAGCCCTGTGCAGAGCCAGCCCTGTGCAGAGCCAGCCCTGGAAGGATGCCAGGTCAGGTCCAGATCGAGGGCTACATCCCGCCCACCTGGACGCGACTAGGCCAGTCTGTCCCTAGTGAGCGGAGCAAATTCCAACTGACAGAAACTCAGCACTCACCTCTGCACTCCCCAGAGCCAGCACCTTTTCATACTAAACAACATTGTTTTACTCACTGCAATAAACTCATGGATGACAACAGCAAGGTAAGTTTCTTCATTTCGCAGGCTCTCACACTATGCGGTGCAGGAAGCAAATGTGCTCCCTGCTGAGGTCCTCCCACATCTTGGAGAACACCGGGAAGGAAAGCGCGCTTTAATGGAAGGAGAGCCCTTCACAGCTCCAGAGTGGAGGTTGGTCCAGACCAAGCCTTGACCCCGACCCTCCTGACCTACACCCCAGGTCTGCATGCAGTCCAGGCAACAAACACCAAACAAAAAGTCAGGGAAGCCACGTCCCCAAGGTGTGCACAGGCGGCCCAGGGGCGCAGACGTGCGTCTGACCCCACGGCGCACTGAACCTCACCATCCCCTTCAGCCCCGCGGAGCTCTCTCAGACACAGCACCAAAGTCACCCGCGGCACCCACACTCTGCAGCTGTGTACCAAGGAGGCAGGCAGGGTCCGCTTTCCCTGAACCTCTGCTCCGAGACACCCCACACCACAGCAGGACACTCCAGGGAGGTCACGGAGCAAGGACAGCAATGGCTGGGCACACTTGGAACTCTGGCAACGTGACAAGTGGGGCTGACTGGTAAACGACCCTCTACATAGACAGTCATTGAAGCTGTTCTTCCATATGACCCTGAGCTGATCGTGTCCTTTAAGATTATCGGGTCAAAATCCCAAGCAAAAGCATATTCGGACAAAGTGGAGACGGCAGAGGCTTGCCATTTAGAACACACCTACCTGTAACAGGTAAACTCTAATCATATAGACAAAACTCAGGCCCAGCGTTACGACCCACCGCACAGCTGTGTAAGGAGTGGACTTGTCCAGCCAAGACTGATAAATCTACAAAACACAAGCAAAGACATGGCATGGGCTCCACTCGCCGCGCCCACATGCCGTGCACTTCTGCTCTCGTGGGCTTTCCTTTCAGAGAGCATCACTGAAAGAAGAAATCACATGAAGCAGCAAAAGGCAGTGGTTACAATTGATCCTAAGTTGATTTTCAATTGTTGCTGAAGCAGATTCAATTACTTAAGCAAAAATATTACAAAATAACCAACCATAAAGATAATGCTGTACCCAGCCCAGAGGCGGCATCCTGGGGAATGCCAACCTCACCCGAAGACTTGAAATCAAAAGGGGAGAGGAGTCTTCACGGCACATCCCATACAATGCGACTCGAGGCCTCACCACCGGATACCCACAGTCCAAGAGGCCTCCCAACCCTGTGCTGTGCTTCTGCAGGGCCCAGCGCCTACCCGGCCTGGCGTGCTGCGCTGTTCCTGCCTCCACTGCCAGGCGGCTGGCACAGACGACTCCTGGCAGCAGAGATACATGTGGACATGCCAAAGCAGCTGAAGACATTAGTGTTTCCATTCCAAGCTTTCATGTTTTACATTTTGAAATTTTAAAAGTTATGGACATTTTAAAATATTTGGAAAATACATAAATCTACCACTACCCATCATGCAGCTTCAACAATTTCCCCAATACTTTAAAATAAAATTTTTGATATATTTTTGAGTTGAGCCCAAGCAGCACCTGTTAAGTGTTCACGGAATTAGAATTCTTGACTCGGCGAGGGAAGATCCGCAATGTACATTTCTCCACCGACCTTTCCGGAAGGCAGACAAGAGCCCAGCCCAGAACAGTGTCAGCCCAGGGCTGGCTGCAGCTGGGCAGCTCTTAGGAAGATGTGTCTGTCAAGTATTCGTACTCGTATTTACACTAAGATCTACAAATCCACTAACCTGTCCAAGCCGCGTGAAAAATCTGTACACCACTGATGGCTTCCCATGGACAGAGTCTCCAACACTGTCCCCTTCGGACATTCTGTAACTGAGAAACAGAAGACACCTTCAAGACAAACACTGGAGGATGTGAGAAGACTGCTCTACACTGGACGAACCTGTCACGAGCTCTTCCCATGCGGAGCATTTCATCTAAGGCATTTCTTTGGGTTCCACCAACCATGTCTGCCTGATCTGCTCTCAGAGCTGGGCCTCTCCTCCACCAACAGGACTTGCTGGCAGCCCATCTAACCCACGGCCCCGCTTTTTACCTGTGCACGGGAGGCAACTCTAGTTGCTCCTGGCTACTTCAGGAGACTGTTGGGGCCCTGCGCAGAATTCACCTGTGAGACCATGGTACCCCGTACCATCCCACTGGATTCCCAGAGAGCCAGAGCGTCACTACCCACTTCACAGGAGAGGAGCAAATCTCCCAACAGACCAAGGGGGGGCGGCTCTGCTCCCCACAGGCCCGGAGCCCAGCCGAAGCCCCACTCCAGAGACAGGGCCTCAGGGAAGCTGCTGGCCTGTGTCATCTATCCCACCGGAAGCTGAAGCACTGCTCGGGCTCCTAAGTTGGAGAGCACACCAAGGGCAAACCCCGTGGCTATCTCAGGTTGGGGCAGCAGCCACCAAACTGTCACCAGTGGGGTGAAAAGGACATAGACCCCATGCCAGTGCGGTTCTAGTGCCACCTGAGTGAGCAGCTGAAGCCCAGCAACAGACCATCTGGCTGCAGGCCAGTCTCTCTTTGGCCTCGGCTACAAAATGAGGTTTTCTTTTCTTTTGGTGCATGTGTTGTGTGGGATGCATGTGGACCCTTACGTGTGAGCACATGCGTGTATGCAGGTGCACATACATGTGCATTCAGTGACCTTGACCAGACTTCCCTGGCTGGTCCAGCTGAGCCTGTCCCTGCTCTTCTAGACCTGAGAGCCGTTGCAGACACGCCCAGCTTTTTCATGGGATCTGGGATCTGAACTCTCATCCTGACACCTGCACAGGAGGCAGCACGTCATGGGCAGAGCCATCTCCCCTCCCCAATGCAGGTCTTTTAAACACCTGACATACGCCTGCAGTTTGGCCTCAATACTCCCTCAGACAGAAGGCTAACAAAAGCTAGAGCTGGGCAGTGGGTCTAAAAGCACAGCCTACACCTGCGTAGTCCAACGCCTCCCTCCAGCCCATCTTTACTGTGAACATCCTTCCTAAGTGAGCAGCCCCCCCCCCGTGGCAAGTGGGGGTCCTTTCACATCTCAGCAGACCCACAGCCCACAACCTCAAGAAACAAGTGTGGGTCTGATCCACAGCACCCTGTACATGCGCAGAAGTGTCCGGGACACAGACATGCCCTTTGGTTTCAGGTGAGCGGTATAAATGAAGGCACACAATTGTAACTACAAAGCTCAGTTAGGGCTTCCTAGTCTCTCCATCCCTTTAGGGAGGCACATTTTCACACTTCATAGGGGACTTCACACTGGAACACAGGCCTCACCTAGAATGGCCACGGTCAGCCTCAAGAAGCTGCCTGGGCTTTCGTCTGCAGGGCTTGCAAGTTTCCCCTTATTTTGAGAGTGACCAAAACGTCTCCCACTAAAGCTATTTACTTGAGTTGAGACAAGAGTAAACTTAAAAATAACTGGCTATTCCTTTAAAATGTGTGCTAAAGGGACTGGGGAGATGGCTTAGTGGTTAAAGTCTTTGCTTCAAAAGCAGAAAGATCCGAGTTCAGATCCCATAGATACGCCAGTGGCATTATGCAGTCCTGGAATGCAGAGCCTGGGAAACTCCGAAGCAAAGCAATAGGTGAAAGAGCAATCTAAGATAACTCCCAGTGACACCCTTGGACCTCCACACGAACATATCCTCAAGTGCCCTCTTGTACACAGGTACATACGTGCACGCAAAAAACAAAACAAAAAAAACAACTCAGGCTAACTTCTTAAAACTTCATGCTCTACTTTGGATAATGTGTGGAAATATCAAAAATATATTAGCCATGTTTTGAGTATCTGACAAACACTGCTCTACATCTTGATTAAACTCACTGCCGGTAACCACCTGGGAGTTTCAGCATAACACGATTAAGAATGTGAACTTTGGAGTCGTGGCTGCTTCAGATGATCCCTGCTGACTTCCTGTCAGCATGACAGGGAGAGCTACTTGGGAGGGCTGGGACATGGGATAACACATCAGTGTACTCCTCCTGCAGTTCTGAGGAGCTGGCTGCCAGAGGGCCAGCCCCCCAACATGACACCTTGCTCCAGGATTCCCGCAGCCCTCATACCAGCTGTTGGATTTGCAATCCTCTTCCCTCTGTTTGGAACGAAAGTCAGAAGGGCCCTTCGTGCCTATTCAAAATGACCAATTCCCTTATGTCACATCAGTCAGTCTGAATTTTGTGAAATAATTGTTTTCTCGTCTTTCTGGTACTGTGTATGTCTTGATTTCCTCCTACTGGAATTCAAGCTTTTTAAGGGGCCTCTGATTCTTAGGTGGCCCTTAACACCTGCAGCGCCTGAACTTGCTACTGAACTTGCTTAGGCTCAGTCACAAAGCAACAAGATAAAAACCTTTCTTGGCAGAGGGCCAGTGCCACGCCAGTTGTAAAACACATTCTCCTGGCCCATTTTCTGTAATACATTAGTTGCAAAGTTTCTGCAATCCACCCTCCTAAACACGGCAGAGATGGAAGCTCCCTGCCCAGCACCCGGGGGCTTCTGGCAAAGGAGCCCTGGCGCCCACCCCTCCCGGGCCGCTACCTCCGCGCCCCACCCCCTGGTGCTTCCCAAGGCCGGAGCCGGCGGCCCCCTCCACCGGGTACGACCACACCAGCTCCTCTGGCCTCTACTCTCGACCCCCACGCACTGCGCATCCGCGGGACGGATGGGATCTCCACGGCTGAGGACCCTTGGCTCGCTCAAGGAAACTCGACAAGGGGCAGCGCGCTTCCAAAGCCTCCGCCAGTCTCCGCCGGGGGACGGCAGCGAGACGCCGGGCCGCAGGAAACGCGGCGCCACCGCCCGGCCGCCCGGCCGCCCGGAGCCCGGGCATCGCCGGCTCGACCCCAGCGCGCCATCGGCCGTGCACCCCGCCCGTCCAGTAACGTCCCGCGCTCCGATCCGACACGTGCGACCCCGAGCCGGCCCGGCGGCGGGCGAGCGGGAGGGAGCCCACACCTGTGCGTCCCGCTCCGCGAGCTGCGCCCCAGGCGACGCGCTGCCCGTCCGATGCCCGCGTCGGGAGGAGCGGCCGGGCGGGCAGGAGCGCGGCGATCGACCCCTCGCGGCCCCGTCCCGGAGCTCGGCCGCCCCCCGGAGCCCCGCCCCGCTCCCGATGGCGCGGCCCGGCCCCGCCCCGTCCGTCCCGCCCGCCCGCCCGCGGCCTTGACAGCCCGGAGGCTGGGGCGGGCCGCCCGGCCAGCCCCGCGCCGCCGCCCGCCCCCGGCACCTCGCAGCTCCGCTGCGGCCGAGCCGCGGTCTCCCTCACGGCTGCGGAAGGAGGTCGGCGGGCAAGGCGGCCGCCAGCACTCGGCTCAGGATCCGGGAAGCTGCACAGGCACTTCCGCTCAGTCCGACGGCGCCGCCTCCGGCCTCCAAGATGGCCGCGGGGCGGGGCCTGAGCTCCAACCATTTCCGTTTCCGGCGTGGAGCCGAGGCCGTTGGCGGGAGGGCTTCCTGGCGGAAGGGGCGTGCCAGCGGAAATACGTTGCGCCGCACAGGCGCTCTGGCGTCCGCAGGGTCTGTCCCGGATGCCGCTGTTCCAGAGATCGTGGCCGCCGGATTAAGATGGCCACGCCCCCTGGCGTCCGGAGGCCAATGGCAGGAGGGTTGCAGTTGCTAGGGAACTCCTGGCGGCAAGATGGCGTCGACCAGCGAGCGCAGCGGGGCCTCGTCCGCGCAGCGCCGGGACACGCCTCGGAGGCCGCCTCGGGACGGTACGGGCCGGGCCGCGTGTCCCGCGGCACGCAGGTCGCCCTGGCAGCTGCGGCCGTGCCAAGCCTGACACCTGCTGCCCGGCTCCCAGGGTGGGCAGGGCGGGCGCACGAAGCCTTCGGATGGAAAAATTATCCTAAAACAGGGCGGGGATGAGTCCGGAGTCCACGCTAAAGCCCGCGGCACGCTCGCCCCAGGCCGGTGCAGCGGCTTGCCCGGGAGCTAAGAGTCGGGGCGGCACGGGCGCCCACAAGCTGCCAAGTTAAAGGTCACGCCGACCAGATATCTCGGGGTGTAAATGTGGGTTTTTGACCCGAGGGGACGGGAGATCAGTGGACGGTTGCACCGGGACCTGCAGACAGCTGCCTCCCCTGAACCGCGTTCGTCTTTTTGCTGCTGAGGTCAGCTGCTCACTGCGGTCCTCCTCTTTCCTGTTCAGGTTATGGCGTGTATGTTTACCCAAATTCTTTCTTCCGGTATGAAGGAGAATGGAAGGGAGGGAAGAAACATGGTAAGAAGACCCTGTGTTCCCGCGACCACCCTTGTGGCTGGCGGTTTCCTGGGCGGTGGGACGGGTGGCCTTACCCCCCAGCACAGCGCCTACTGACTGGCCCCAGCTTGTCCAGGCTCCTGCCAGGACTGGGGAAGAGTAAGTTCTTGGGGGCTGCGAGCTGGTGGCGTGCTGTAGCGCCCCAGCCGCGGGTGACAAGAGTTGGGGAGGCAGCAGGTGCAGAGCCACACCCCACAACCACCCTGTGATGCCACGTGCCTGGTAAGGGGTAATCAGGTCTGCACCTGCAACAGATATTTGAAACAAAATTTGATAATGAGAAATTAAATTCATTTCTCAGCTTGGCCAATCAACAGAGAGAAAGGATCCAGTTTCCGCCTTGCCGCGCAGTGTTAACAATCCATAGAAAACCACAAGACAAAAAGCCAGAAGATGCAGAGATGTTGCTCTGAGAACTGACTCTCTTGTGGGAAGGCAGCTCAGCTCCAGGAGCCGCCATTCTCTGCCAGGGATAGAGGGACCGTTGTGCTTTGATAGCGCAGGCTGTTAGAGACTTGCAAGCTCTGTGCTTGGCTTCTGGTGATTCGAAAGCACTTTTCTACAAGTGGAGGAAAGCATCCTGGGAACGGCCACACGCCAGGCAGCCCTGACGTCTCTGGTCACCCTCACTAGCATCTTTGCTCACCGGCTTTATTTCCTACTTGTGGATTCCTCTTGTTCAGCACTACCCATTTTCTACTAGAGAGTTGACCACTGATACTTCGTTCCTTGTTTTTGAGGCAGGGTCTTATGGCGCCCAGGCTGGCTTTGATCCGACAACCATCTTGCCTTAGCCTCCTACCACCACACCCGGCAGCTCCCAGAACTGTCTTTAAAAAAACCTTTTGTTTGCGTGTGCAGCATTGGCAATTGGACCAGGCTTGGCACATGCTAGGCAAGTGGCCGACCGTGGAGCCGCGTCTCCACACCTGTGGGCTCAGCTTAGTACTCTTCCACACGGATCTTGTCATTTCTGTGTCTCTGCTCAGGTGCTGGCAGAGCTGCTGGCAGAGAGGCGCCTGCTTTTCGAACTGTGTCTTCCAGGTGCTCCCTCTCTTGTCCTTGTGTCCCTCGAGGTAGTTAGGGGACCAGATCCCATCTGCCTGGCTCATGTCTCTGTGGTTGTTTCCGCTGAGCATGGGCACACGGGAACGTTTCCATGGGTTGGTTGGTTTTTATTTTATTTAGGAGCCTCAGCTATGTTGCTCAGGCCAGCTCAAACTGGGGACCCTTGAACCTCAACATTCTGAGTATCAGCTTGCAGGCTTGTGCAGCACCAAGCTGATGAAGCTTCACTTTGGAAAAGAAGCCCATGTGGTGTGGGTCGGTCAGTGGCCATCCCCTCGCCAGCTGACTGCACCTTGATTCTCTTCCCCAGGTCGGGGGAAACTGCTGTTTAAGGACGGAAGTTATTATGACGGCGAGTTTGTGGACGGAGAGATCATGGGACAAGGCTGTCAGTACTGGGCCTCCTCAGGTTAGTGCTGGGCGTGAGCGTGTGCTGCCCCGGTTAGCGCTGGGCGTGAGCGTGTGCTGCCCCGGTTAGCGCTGGGCGTGAGCGTGTGCTGCCCCGGTTAGCGCTGGGCGTGAGCGTGTGCTGCCCCATTAGCACTGGGCTGAGCAGGCTGTTCTCAGCTGAGCACTGCGCACGGGGATCACCGTGTTCTCATAAACCCTCTGGGGTGTGAGTTACTCTCTATTACAAACCCACGGGGCTTCCGTCTCCTGACGGAGGGAGCAGCAGTGTACAGGTTAAGGCAGGCGGTGTGAGACCCTACACGTTGGCGGCCCTCATGCCCTCCAGGGCCTCCTCTTGCCCCCACACTGGGGCTCTGTACAGACAACACCTAGTTGAAATAAAGATTTGTACCCCCGAGTTATAATTGTCTCCTGCTTTAAAGATATTTTGGATACCGTGCCAGCCAGTGGCCGGCAGGTCCCCTCACATGCCACAGGCAGCAGGTGCCTGGAGGAACCCGGGGAGAAAGCTTGTCCTGCCCCACGTTGCGTTGATGCCCATGGGAGAGTCTCCCAGGGCAAGAGCACCAGGACGCTCTCACGGTGACAGACATCACGGGTGGCACCTCTACCACCCCGGCCAGAACGCAGGGCACCAGGAAAAGCCTAACGCTGTCCTTACCCACACCAGGAAACACCTACTGCGGGCAGTTCTTTCTGGGAGACCCTCAAGGACGCGGCGTCATGAAGTACAAAGCTGGGGGTCGCTATGAAGGGGAGCTCGTCCAAGGCCTGAGGGAAGGTCTGCTGCCCAGGAGTTGGGGGACAGGGCACGGGGGGCTGGAGTCCAGGGTCTGCTCAGGTGCCCCCACCATGGACCTAGCCTGGCTGACTTCGGAGGGTGGGACTGTGCCTCTTTCCTGCCCCCAAGCTGCATGCAGTGAGTTCCACCCACCAGGCCCTGGCACAGCGAGCTGGCTCCCCGCCATGTCCTGAGCCATCTGCCGCGCTTGGGAAATCATCCACCACTTGGAGGGTAAAACAGCCACTGACTTAGGCTTTGGTGCCACCCGGGGTCCAGCAGGTTGCCCTGTGGCAGGCTGAATCACACAGTCGCCCCTGCTGTTGTGCCTCGCCGTGGCCAGTCTGCTCCCCAGCGCGCAGCAGTTGCTGCTGGTCCTGCTGGGGCTTTGGTCAGCCACTTCCTCCATGAAATCTTGACCACAGAGTTGGGAGCTGAGCGACGGGGAGCCTGTGCCAGGAGGGCCAGCCTCACCCGTCGTCTTCTGGCCGTTCATGCTCCCGTGCCTCGCGTGGGCAGCCCAGGCTCATGCAAACATGCCGAGTAGACCCTCGGGACCACAACGTCACCCACCAGACGGCAGAACACTTTGGGTCTCAGACGTCACGTGTGGGCGACCTTCAGGGAGCTCCCCACTGAGCACCTGTCAGCCAGTCCGGGGCTTTCATCGGCCTGCTGGCCGGTCAGCAGCAGCGGTGTCTGCCGTCCTCCCGGGGCCGGTCAGCAGCTTGGGAGGCAGCCAGGCTCCGGCCGCGACAACCCTCCCAAGGGCCGGGCGAGAAGGGCCGGGCGGGGCGTGACGTTGGTGCCTCTCGGCTCTTTCCCTAGGACAGGGGCTCCTGGAAGACCCGGAGGGGCAGGTGTACCAAGGGGCCTTCCATAACGACAGGAGACATGGCCGTGGCCAGATGCAGTTCAAGTGAGTGCGGGTCCTGGGGGCGATGTGGCACTTGGGAGCAGAAGTGGTCCCCACACCTCCTCGAGTGACGCTTGCCATAGAAGTGTGATGGGCACAATGCACAGGATCCTGCCGGCCACCGACCAGGCCTTAAACACGTTCTGGGTCTTTCCGCACTTGCCCCGCTCCTCTCCCTTTGCGCTGTCCTTTTTCTCTCTCCACTTTCAGCTTGTAACCTGCCGTGTGTGGCCACAGACCCCAGAGCCCTAGGTTTGCGGGAGGACACCTGGCCAGCTGTCCTCCCCCCCCACGGGCCTGTGCTCACCTTGCTGGTGGCTCCTCACCAGCGCTGCCCTTGAAACAGACAAGGTGTCCATCGGTTTCAAGAAGCACAGGCTGAACACACCCTGCACGGGGTCAGGGTGCCTCCTACCACGGGGGTGGGCGAGCAGACATGTCCCTACTGTCACCGGCCTCCCGAGCCAGCCCCGGTGGGGCGGGCGCTCCCAGACCATCTGTTCAGGACTATTTGTGCCTTGGCCCCAGTGGTGCGTGCTGAGCCCGGTCAGTGGAGCCCGTCTGAGTCACTATGGCTACCTGGCTCCTGGCTGAGGCCCTTGCTGTGCCCTCAGGAACGGTGACAAGTACGAAGGAGACTGGGTTCGAGACCAACGTCAGGGCCACGGGGTGCTGCACTGTGCCGATGGCTCCACGTATGAGGTACGTGCTACTGCTGCTGGGGTGTGAGGTCATGGGGGGACTGTACGTGCTACTGCTGCTGGGGTGTGAGGTCATGGGGGGACTGTACGTGCTACTGCTGCCGGGGTGTGAGGTCATGGGGGGACTGTACGTGCTACTGCTGCCGGGGTATGAGGTCATGGGGGGACTGGGCTTCTCCAGGTGTTTGTCCTGGAGGCGATGAACTCACAGTTACCTCCTCTGCGCCCCCCCCCCTCCCCCCACTGCTTGAAGGATGTCTTTCCTTCCACTGGGTATGTCTTCAGATGGCACGGACTCTGTCAGAAGTCAGGTGGATGGGGAAGCTGGAGGTCCGGCCTCATGAGTGCCTTGCCCACATGAGAGGTACAAGTGATGAGTGTGTCCCGTGGATGGGAGACGGAACCACACTTGTGCGGTCACAGACACTGTGACAAAGTTATCAGCCGGGAAATGTGGCCAGCCATCCAGTTGCAAGGCAGGTGGTCGTGAGACAGGCCAGGCGGCGGGCTAGGGCTGGCTCTGCCATCGCACCCACAGCTGACCAGTCCCTTCCAGCTGCAAGCATGAGCTGGGGCCCGGGGCACCCTCACCAAGCTGATGGTGGGCCCAGCGAAGGTCCCGGGCGCGCCGCGGCTGCAGAGCAAGGAAGGACACTTAAGGCCTCTAGGCCACGTGTTCTGCTGAGAGCCGCCATGCCGTGGCCTCATGGCACTGGGGCCACAGGTGGAAGAAATGAGTCCTTGGAAGCAGGAAGAGTCCCGCTCCTCGTCCGGACCGAGAAGTTCGCTACAGCTGCAGTGGGGGAGCTCTCTGCAGGGGGTGACCCCTGTATGGGAACTCAGGGAGATGGGAGCCCTGGCTCCCCGTTGGTCACTGGCTCAGGATCAACAGGAGACGGAGTGAGCAGAGCCCTCTCTGACAGCTGGCATCGTGCCCACTGGCATGACCCAGCTCCTCATGGAGAGACAGCACAGGGCAAGATGTCTGGGATCTGAGAAGCCGCGAGCCCCGGCACTTTTGGAGATGGGATGGAGCGGGTTGTAGAGTCTCGTTTGGCCAGTGCAGCAGTTCATGCAGCGCTCCCCGAGGGTGGGATGGGGCTGAAGCAAAGCTGGCATAGGCTCCTTAGCTGTTTACCTGCTGTGGGTAGATTTGAACCCAGGGCCCTCCCACCATTAACAAAGCCCCAATCAGGCCTGCTGCAGACCAGCATCCTCACGTTGCTGTGGGACCTCCTGTGTGTGCTGCTGCCACACGGTGCCTGCGAGGGGCCTCCAATTGCACATGCTGTGACCTGCCGCCAGTCTGCCTGCTCGGCATGGGGTGACGGGCTTGTGCCCACCCTCGCGCCTTTACACCTGCCTGCACGGCGCGTCCCAGGCAGGCTCGGATCAGATGGCATCACAAAGAGCATGGTGGGAGAACCCAGAGGGTCCCCTTCCCCCCCGTCCTGCACCTGACAGGGCCCCATGATCACGGACACACTGCACGCAGAGGGTCCCCTTCCCCCCATCCTGCACCTGACAGGGTCCCCTTCCCCCCGTCCTGCACCTGACAGGGTCCCCTTCCCCTCGTCCTACACCTGACAGGGTCCCCTTCCCCCCGTCCTGCACCTGACAGAGTCCCCTTCCCCCCCGTCCTGCACCTGACAGGGTCCCCTTCCCCCTGTCCTGCACCTGACAGGGTCCCCTTCCCCCCGTCCTGCACCTGACAGGGCCCCATGATCACGACACGCTGCACGTGGCTCATTGTTGGCGGCGTGCGGTGCCTGGTCCGGCCTCCAGCCTGCTGGGACGTTCCAGGCCCTGCCTGGGGACGCACGACCCCTGCCGCTCCCTTGCAAAGGGAGCTGTGAAACGTAGTCTTCCGAGCGAGCAGCCCTCTCTCGGGATTAGGAAGGCCCTCCGGAGCCCATCTGCCGCTCAGGGGCGGAGGAGAAGGGGCACAACCACCTACAGGGGCGACTTGCCCCCATCCTGATGCAGAGGAGGCTCTGTCTGGGCTCTCTCTGCCCCTGCAGCGGTCTTGGTGGTTCCGTCAGTTCTGAAACCTGATGGTGACCGTCACCTTCAGCGGCCCCCAGGGCCTCCACCAGGGGGCAGCGCACACTTGCTCTCCGGCGCCGCAGCCCGCTCTGGGCCCTTCCCCTTGGGCCCGAGGCTTCTGGCGGCCTCGTGGCGGGCACTTGAGACCTGACCGAGAACAATGAGCACAAGCTTGGAGACGCAGCCAGAACACGTCCACGGCCCTCCCCACGCACCCCACTCCTGCCTGGAGTGATCTGCTTTCAGTGACGCGTGTGCTTTTCACCCCCAGAAGCTAAGGGATGTGTACCCCTCAACTCGGCTCTCTGAGACCCATCTGTAAGTGGATTCCCCCAGCTGGGTGCACATGGCCCGGGTCCTGCTGCGGCACTGTCAGAACTGTGCACGACCCGCAGGAGCTCCAGGCATGGGGACACGTTGGCTGTGCTGCAAGAAACAGTGCTGTGGACTGCAGAGACCAGTCAGGAACTGGAAACGTGTCCAGAGGACCCTGTGAGGACTCAGATCCACGTCCTCCATCCTTCTTTTACCAAGGTTTCCCGAGGCTGGACAAAAGCGCTTCCTCCCTGGATCACGTGGACACTGGGTAGAGAAAGCGCCCGCAGCCGCAAGGTCAGGCCCGTGTTCCAGGCCGCCAGGACTCGGACACCACAGACAACCACCAGGCGCCAGCCCAGGACCACCACGGCCTGCACTTCTAAAGCGACAAGAGCTTGCACACGCCTCGGGAGTGAGAAAAGATAATTACCCAGTCTGTCACTTGGCTTCATCCACTGAGAGAGGCACAGAGTCACATGAGACTCTCCTGCTCAGGACCACTGCGTGGCGAAGAGGTCCAGGTTCCCCCAGGGCTGCACTGTGCCTTGCTTGTCAGGCCCACCCTTGACCTTCTCTTCGAAGAGCACAAAGTAAGTCTCCCGCCACCATGCAGGCGTCCAGCGCAGTGGCCATTTATCCCACCGTCTGCCGTCCACAGGACTTCCTCGTCCTCCCTCACTAAGCCATGCCCCCCATTTCCTTAGAGCCCCCCTCCACTTCTTTCTCAGTCAATCTGGCTCCTGTCCACTTGTGGCATCGCATCCTCAAGTCCAGTGTCATGTCAGCCCGTTTCGGAGCCTCTTTGAAGGCTGGTGGCCTCTGCTGTGTGTCCCAGTAGTGGACACTCAGCCGCTCTCTCTCCCTGCAGACCACAGGGAGCAGCGCTGCCCGGAGCACGCGTGTGCAGGCCTGGGTACAGACCCAGCCTGGGAATGGCTGCATCGCGTGGTAGTTACACTCTTCATTTTTATGATTCTACCAAACTTTTCCACAGCAACCGCCAACAGGGAAACAAGGGTTCCGATTCCTGCCTTGCCTGACCCACACTTAGCTTCTGATTTTTTTAAAGCCAGTATCCTAACGAGCATGAGCCCCCTGGCAGTGGGGGTTGAGACCTGGACCCCGCGGCCTGTCCTGGCACCATGGGCTCTGCTGCTCCTGGGGCATTTTCCTTCCAGGGTGGAGCTCTCTTGCCAGGGGCACTTGCTTCTAGCACTCGTCCTAGTTGCACTGCATCGCCCTTTGCTTTTGACCCCAGGCAGCACTCAAGTGCCTCAAGAATTTCCACTGCCCTGAAGGCTGGCATTGCTGCCCCTTACTGCAGGGCCACCTTTGCATTCTGAAAAGGTGGGAGAGCGGCTGTCCTTCCGCTGGCCCCAGGTCCCTTTCGTTCCTTTAGAGTTTGCCCTTAGCTACCACAGCCAGTGTTCACATCTTATAGGAAAAACAGAAAATTCCAGACCCAGTGCAAGATGTTCTCAAAGTCAAGCTCAGGGCTGCTGGAAACCCCAGGGCACGTCTCTGTGCCAGGGTCAGCACTGTGGCTGCCTTGTGGAAACCCATTCGGAACTTTGCTGGAAGCCTGGAATGGGCATCAGGATGGTAGAGCGCAGGCAGCCGTGCAGCACGCCTGCGCGTGGGAACCTCTCTGTGTGGGTCACGCGTGTCGCCCGCAGCTGCTGGCTTCACGGGGGCCTGGGGCAGCTGCTGCGTGAGTGTTGGTCACGTTCCCCGTGTTGCTGTCAAAGGGCGTCACTGCGCGCACGCCTGTGCATGTGTGCAGCAGACGGCCTAGCTTGCAGGTATCTCACCTGCCACTTCCCCGCTTCCCCCTGGCCTGGCATGTACAGCAGTGTTGGTCCACAGAGAAGCAGGGCCGTGAACCACCAGACAGATGGGGACAGTGTCTCATGGTTGTCCCCAAAATCTGTTGTCTGTCGTCCCTTGGGCAGGAGAGCCCAGGTCAGGAACGAAGGGCTAGGACCCCAGGCATGAACCAGTACAGAAAACTGGCGAGAAGGATTTGGAGCATCTGCCCAGTGGCAGCCTTGCAGGGGTCCATCTGCTGCCCACACTGGCTGTCACACTGGCTGTCCTCGCTGTCTGTCCTCGCTGGCTGTCCTCGCTGGCTGTCCACACTGGCTGTTGCACTGGCTGTCTTCACTGGCTGTTGCACTGGCTGTCCTCGCTGTCTGTCCTCGCTGGCTGTCCTCGCTGGCTGTCCACACTGGCTGTTGCACTGGCTGTCTGCACTGTCTGTTGCACTGGCTGTCCACACTGTCTGTCTGCACTGGCTGTCTTCACTGGCTGTCGCACTGGCTGTCACACTGGCTGTTGCACTGGCTGTCGCACTGGCTATCACACTGGCTGTTGCACTGGCTGTCTGCACTGTCTGTCCGCGCTGCCTGTCTGCACTGGCTGTCTTCACTGGCTGTTGCACTGGCTGTCTTCACTGGCTGTCCGCACTGGCTGTCTTCACTGGCTGTCCGCACTGGCTGTTGCACTGGCTGTCACACTGGCTGTCGCACTGGCTGTCTTCACTGGCTGTTGCACTGGCTGTCTTCACTGGCTGTCGCACTGGCTGTCTTCACTGGCTGTCGCACTGGCTGTCCTTGCTGGCTGTCCTCACTGGCTGTCCGCACTGGCTGTCCTCGCTGGCTGTCCGCGCTGGCTGTCCTCGCTGGCTGTCCGCGCTGGCTGTCCTCGCTGGCTGTCGCACTGGCTGTCCTCGCTGGCTGTCCTCACTGGCTGTCCTCGTTGGCTGTCCTCACTGGCTGTCCTCGCTGGCTGTCCTCGCTGGCTGTCCTCGCTGGCTGTCCTCACTGGCTGTCCGCGCTGGCTGTCCTCACTGGCTGTCCTCGCTGGCTGTTGCACTGGCTGTCCTCGCTGGCTGTTGCACTGGCTGTCTTCGCTGGCTGTCCTCACTGGCTGTCCTCGCTGGCTGTTGCACTGGCTGTCCTCGCTGGCTGTTGCACTGGCTGTCCTCGCTGGCTGTCCTCACTGGCTGTCCTCGCTGGCTGTTGCACTGGCTGTCCTTGCTGGCTGTCCTCGCTGGCTGTCCTCGCTGGTTGTCCTCGCTGGCTGTTGCACTGGCTGTCCTCGCTGGCTGTCCTCGCTGGCTGTCGCACTGGCTGTCGCACTGGCCTCCCATCCGCTGCAGCCGTGGTGGGAATAGCAATGCTGTCCCGGGGCAGCACCAGTGTCTGTAGAAATCTCACCGTCCACACGCAGAAATACTAGGAAGATGCATCCAGGACCAGGGATTCAGATCCCATCCCCTGCAGGCCGCCGTCACTGAAAATGAAGCGAGTCACGTGCCACTGCTCTAGGCTGGAAACCCCAGTCTCTGACTCAGGACGGCCCTGATGCTCAGGATAGCTTCTCACAGGTGACATCGCCCTGGGGCCAGGAGGCCACGACTTGGCAGAAGGCCTCACCTGCCTCGGATCCGAGGCTGGCGGCACACGCTGTGAGGCTGGCTCTGGGGACGGCTGGAGCCCGGGCTGCACATGACAAGGAAGGAGTGCGTGGACGTGGGAGGCACGCTGCACCTGACAAGGAAGGAGTGCGTGGACGCGGGAGGCGCGCTGCACCTGACAAGGAAGGAGTGCGTGGACGCGGGAGGCGCGCTGCGCCTGACAAGGAAGGAGTGCGTGGACGCGGGAGGCGCACTTGTGACCAGAATGGCCTGCAGCTGCACGGGACGGAGCGTAGTGACCATGGAGCAGGAGCCTTGCCCTCTTCCTGGGCCGTCCCCTGACGTTGGCTCCCTGTCACTTCGGGATGGCTTTGTCCTGATTGTAGGTGGGTCGTCAGCACCCTCGTGTGTCCCTCCACACGCACCCCTGTGTGTCAGCCAGAGACGAGAGAGCAGGTACCCTAGAGCCTGGGGACCTGGGGTAACAGTGCAGTGCTCCATTCTGCCTCTCCGTGGGAGGCTCCAGCGAGCACGGACTGGACAGTGCCTGGGTGTCCCAAGGAGCCAGAGGTTTAGGCGGGAGGCAGCGGCTCCGAGTCCAGCTGCCACCTTGGGCTGCGTCCTGGGGTCGTAGGGTTGCCATGAAAGTGTGGTGCATAGGAGTCTCCCCACCTTCCCAGGGATCAAGACATCGGTCTGTATTTACGATTTGGGCGCAGAATGTCCACGTGCAGGATTCACGCATCACCTGGGCCCTGTCATGGTTGGCACAGGTGTCAACCTGACGGCTGAGGATTTGAGCTCTGAGCAGTTGTGGAGAATTAGTGGTTGAGTTGAGCCCAGAGTGAACCTGCAGGAGATTGTCTGGCTGATGGGGAAGGCCCAGCCCATGGTGGGTGGGACTGGACCCTGGAATAAGTCATGGAGAGCTGGTTGAGAGAGTCGGCATCCTTCTGTTCACTTGGCCAGACATGCTGGTCTGGCAAGTAAGGATCGTCCCTCTCTCAGCTGCTATGTGGAGATGGTGTGGCCAGTTCCCTCGGCCCTGGTGCTGGTGCGTGCTCTCCCGTCAGGCTGGACTGAGAACTGTAACCAGGAATCATAAGGGTGAATAAACCCCTTGTTCCCTTAAGTCGTTTGACGGTGATTCATCAGCAGCGATGCAATGAGCTGCAACAGGCAGGGAGCATTATCGAGCCACCTTTGGTCCCTGCTCACGTGCGTCTCACCGTCCTGCTCACGTGTGTCTCACCAGCACTTGCGCTTCAGGCCCAGCCGCATCCCACCAGTCGCCAGTGGCGAAGGCCGTGGATGGCGAGCCCCGCTACCCGCTAGAGCAGACGCCAAGGGACGAGCAAGCTTGAGAGTTTCTGCATCTTTCTAGGGCCTCTCACAGGCTCTCCACACAGCTGTGTGCTTATCACTTGTCACGCGTGGGCATCCTTCCCAGCCACGTCCCCCTGCAGCACCCACCCGATGGGCAGGCACCAAGCCACCATGCCCAGACCTGCCCACTGCCCCACCTCCCTTTCTGAAGCCCACGCTGACACCTTCCAGAGGCCCAAGTGGGCGCGATGGGCAAAGAGAAGGAAAACCGCCACTCCTCTTCCTATCAGTGCCTCGGATGCTGGGGGCATTAGCGTCCTCCAGCCAGAGCCCAGGCGGCCCCTCCCATGGCGACCGTTCAGACGCTGAGTGTTTATCACCAGCTGTGCCTGTTAATGTCGCCTGGGGGCGTGTTGATGGGAAGAAGACTGGCCACGGTGAGGATGGCGGTCCTGGCAGAGGTGAGGAGGCCTCTAGCGAGTGCCAGCAGCTCTGAGGGGCATGGGTCAGTTCCGACAGGACACCTCCGGGCCTCCAGGCCCGAGTCAGGCATCGCTGCTTGACGGGCGCAGCCTCTGAGCTTCATCTGCCAATGACGAC
Source organism: Typhlomys cinereus (assembly GCA_023101885.1). Taxonomy (NCBI): domain Eukaryota; kingdom Metazoa; phylum Chordata; class Mammalia; order Rodentia; family Platacanthomyidae; genus Typhlomys; species Typhlomys cinereus. The sequence goes on from JALPQD010000260.1 coordinate 48,026, forward strand.
CTGCGTGGGCCCCGTGGGCAGGGGCCTGCAAGCATCAGTCTGGGGCAGCCCCCGAGGTCCCTGGGAAGCTTCTCTGGGATGACTTGGCAAAGAGAAAGACCCCAAACAGGCTTGCACCTGGTGGGCAGCCAGGCGCTACCACATGCTCCCCAGCAGGCAACTGGCTGCGTCGGCTTAGACACGCCTTGTAGCTGAGGACGCACGGAGAGGTGTGAGCCGTTCAGGGGCAGCAGCGGGAGACCCTCTCCCTCGACCACTGCTGATGACCGGGTCTGAGGCCCTCCCCCCAGCACTCTGCGGCCCCTGTGTTCCCAGCACAGCTTTCTCCCCGGCTTCGGGGGTTGAACCCCAGTAGAGCTGCAGTTCTTCCCATCTCCCCGACTACGGCTTCCCAGAACCCACAGGCCCGAATGCACCCCACGTCTCCTTTGTGTCTTTCTGGCCCTGGTCCCTTCCGGGGTCCTGTCTACTGCTACAAGGTCCAGCACAAGGCAGGCCATCGGCGCCCAATCAACTTCGGAACAAGAGAGGCTTGAACTAAACCTTTGGCTGTTCTCCCCCGAGTACAAGGTTCACAATCGAATAAAACACTATTCCGACTTCGGAATTTTCCGTGGAAGCAATTCTGTGATTTCACGCGACTGTTCCACTCTCAGCGAGTGTGACTTGGGAATCCAGGTGTGCTGTGGAGGAGGCAGAATGGGTGACCCCCCCCCGTCTCCCCCAGCTCCCCCCTGCATATTTTAATTGCGTCTTCATTGAACACTGCTGGGCCTCAGAGCAGTCTATTGTGATCGCAGGTTCAGGTCTCCTCGAGGGCAGCGCAGTCAGTTACCCCGTAAGGCTGCATCTTTGTACCGGACGCTTCTGTGAAGCTGCTTGTGCGGCGCCCTGTCCCCTGCTTCCTGCATCGCTAGAATTCAAGGGGAGAATCTTAGCAGAGCAGCTTGGTCCCTCCTAAGAGAGCTGCGCTGCCTGTGGGGTCCGTAGCAGCGTCCCACCCAGCAGGCTTTCCTGCAGCCCCGAGTCCCCCGGTCCCTTGGAGTCGTCTTCTGAGGCCTCCCTTTCCTCCCTCAGGGACAGTGGCACAGCGACGTGTTCAGTGGGCTGGGCAGCTGGAGCCACTGCTCGGGAGTCACCTACTACGGGCTGTGGATCAATGGCCACCCGGCAGGTAGGGGACCCTTCCTGCACCTTCTCTGACCTTGTGAAGTCTGCTGTGGATTTGTGTCTGAGGCTAGCCTCCCCTCTAGCCTCCTCTCTCAGGTGACCTGGGCACACACATGGAGTGCTGAAACGGGAGCGCACCAGGCAGGGCCATGCGCCTTCAGGACAAGCCGCCCTCCCAATCACGGGCACCTCCTAGCCACAGAGGTTGAGGTTTCCGGAGTTGCTGTGCCAATTCCCCACGTGACGTCCATCTGGCTCCCACTTACACTCTGGCATGACTGCAAGGTGGCCCATGCCCACCTCTGCTGGAGCCACCTCCCTGGGACACCTGCCCGCTCCGCTGTCCCTTGTGGCCTCCCCCCGCGCTCGGGGCATGTCCCCCTGGGAGTGATCCTAGCCGGCTGTGCCCCGCAGGTAGCTGGGCGGCTCCAGCCCTGTCGACCTCACGTGCCACCTCACTTGTGCCCGTGCGCGTGCTTCCTGGATGCTCCTCATGCTGGACAGGGAAGGCAGAGCCCTTGGGTGCCGCCGTCCCAGCCATTAACCCCCGTTCTGCCTCTCCCAGTGCAGGCCAAGAGGATGGTGGTCCTGGGTCCCGAGGTGCTGGAAGTGGTACAAGACTGTCCCTTCACGCTGAACATAGAGCTGCAGCACGACGATGGGACAGTTGTCAAGAGTGAGCATCTCCAGGCTGGCTTAGGTAGAGCGAGCTCAGCCACGGCGGCCCCTGCGAGAGCCGCACGCGCGCACACGCACACATGCGCTTTGCAGGGGCTGTGCACGTGCACACGTGGCAGCTTGTGTATTTGCACGTGTCTGGCACATGCAAACGCTCAGCCTGCAGCTAGCACGGATCTTAGAGAACACGGAAGATAGAAAAGATGCTGTCAGCCTATTGAGCAGACAGTGACTTGGTCAGCCCCGGGGGTAATCAAGGAAGGACAGATTTCCAGGTTGCTTTTAGGTAGCCCTAATCATGTGGTAATCCCACATCATGACAAATTCCAGAATCCATCCAACCTGCCAACCCCCAAAATACACTAATTTATCACAGTTCAACATGCTTTGATGACACAACCATGTTGTGTATATGTCAAATATTCTCACAATCATTTTAGCAACTTAAAGTATCAAAAACCACAAAGTCTGTATTAGGCAGTTCTGCAATTTCTCTTTATTACTCTTTGTATGTACACCCAAGTGCATGTGCGTACGTGTGTGCACACGTGTGTGCGTGTGTGCGTGGGCCACGGTGTGAGTGGAGGTCAGAGGACAACTTACGGAGTTGGTACTCTCCTTCTGTCACGTGGACTATCAGGGAATGACTCAGCTTATGAGATTCGGAAGCAGGTTCCTTACCCACTGAGCTATCGCGCCAGCCCAAGAGTTGCCTCTTCGGGACAGTTCTTGCAAATAAGACTGTATGTTTGTGGTATTTTGCTTGCTTCTCTCTTGCATGTGGTAGTGGGCCTTGGCCCCTCCCCCTCACCTAGCAGTAGCATCCCCCTCACACACACACCCTCCTGCTTGCCTGGGCCGGGCCCACTTGCCTTCTCAACTGAAAGACTCTTGGACCAGCAGGGACCGAGCCACTGTGGGCACAGCACAAGGCACCAGATTTTTTCTGGCAAGTGTTTTACTTCAGTTAGTGGCTTCTTTTCATGTTCTCTATGCAGGGAAAGCTGTCAATGTGGATGGCGTTCAGTTGCCAACTTTTCGTTTTCTTAATCGTAGTTTTGGTCCTCTGAGAACTCTACCTGACTGAAGTCCACAGAGATTTTCTTCTAGAAATTTCGTGATTCTTCTTAGCTTAGGTCTATATCCATGTCAACCTAATTTTTGTGGGCAAGATAAAGGTCTGAATCCATTTTCCAGCACTGTTTGTGGGAAAGATTGTCCTTTGTCCATTGAATGACTGTGGCCTCTGCCGAAGCCCCACCTATACTCAAGAAAGGCTCCGACTGGACCCCGTTCCATTCCCTGGTCTGTGTGACCATTTCTATCCAGCAGATCTTGTCCACACACTGGACCACAGGTAGCTCTGGTCTACACTGGACCCAGGTAGCTGTGGTCTACACTGGACCCAGGTAGCTGTGGTCTACACTGGACCCAGGTAGCTGTGGTCTACACTGGACCCAGGTAGCTCTGGTCTACACTGGACCCAGGTAGCTCTGGTCTACACTGGACCACAGGTAGCTCTGGTCTACACTGGACCCAGGTAGCTGTGGTCTACACTGGACCCAGGTAGCTCTGGTCTACACTGGACCCAGGTAGCTCTGGTCTACACTGGACCACAGGTAGCTCTGGTCTACACTGGATCCAGGTAGCTCTGGTCTACACTGGATCCAGGTAGCTCTGGTCTACACTGGACCACAGGTAGCTCTGGTCTACACTGGACCCAGGTAGCTCTGGTCTACACTGGACCACAGGTAGCTCTGGTCTACACTGGACCCAGGTAGCTTTGGTCTACACTGGACCCAGGTAGCTCTGGTCTACACTGGGCCACAGTTAGCTCTGGTCTACACTGGACCACACGTAGCTCTGGTCTACACTGGACCACACGTAGCTCTGGTCTACACTGGACCCACGTGGCTCTGGTCTACACTGGACCACAGGTAGCTGTGGTCTACACTGGACCCAGGTAGCTGTGGTCTACACTGGACCCAGGTAGCTCTGGTCTACACTGGACCACAGGTAGCTCTGGTCTACACTGGACCCAGGTAGCTCTGGTCTACACTGGACCACAGGTAGCTCTGGTCTACACTGGACCCAGGTAGCTCTGGTCTACACTGGACCCAGGTAGCTCTGGTCTACACTGGACCACGCCGTCTCTTAGTCTTCAGTGTGCTTGGAAATGAAGGGGTCTGACTCGTTCACAAAGCAGCTTGGCTGCTCTGGGCTTTCCCTTGCCACAGGCGTTTTAGAAGCAGCTCATCCGTTTCTACAACAACAACCAAAGGCCTGCTGGACTTTGGTGGATTGCAGGGTCCGTTCTTTTTGAGCTCTTATGAATAGGATTTTCTTGACATTTTGAAATTGTTGTACTGCAGTTGACTTGTATATATCGGCCACATATTCTTTACTCGACTGAGTTACTTATGAGTTCTCATAATTTTAAATATATACATTTCTGTATTTGCGTGTGTGTGTGTGTGTCTGCACGTGAGTGTGTGTTGCGTGCGTGCGTGTGCACGTGGGTCTGTGTGTGCCACCATACACATATGGCGGTGAGAGGGAAACTTGACGGAATCAGTTCTCTCCGTGCACCGTGTGGGTTCCGGGGGTGGACCTCAAGTTACAGGGCGCCGCAGCAAAGCCCTCTTAGCTGCCCAGCATCTCTCTCCAGCCCGGGCCCACAATTTTCTGAGGATTCTTTAGGATTTCCCGTTCACGTGAGATCACGTTGTCCACAAACAAATTTGATTTCACATCTTCCGTCGTAGTCTGGACATGTCGTGTCTCTCCCGGTTGCTCCAGTTCACATTTGAGCAGCAGGGAGGTTCTCGGTGCTCGTGCTGTTGCCAGGACTTGCAGCCTGCCGTTTGGGTGCAGCCGTCTGCGGATCTGCATCGTCCTCACTGTGGTTTGGGTTTTTTCTTTCGAGAAGTTATTGGTGCTGAACATCTGTTCAGGTGCTTTTGTGGCCCCCGCGGGGAAACAGCTGCTCTTGCGGCCCCCGCGGGGAAACAGCTGCTCTTGCGGCCCCCGCGGGGAAACAGCTGCCCCAGCCCCCAGCCCGGTTTTAAACGGGGTGGTCTTCATCATGAGTTCTAAAGAACTCTCTGGGGTCTAAATTCACATCCTTTAGGTGGCTGATGCTTTAATTCTCATTTCACAGACTGTCTTGCGGTTTCTCAACGGCACCAGCAGAACACACAGGCTCATACTTGTCAAAACCCAAAGCATTGAAAGAGGTGGTTCTGGGGTCGCATGAATCCAAAGTCATGAAGAGACACACCTGTGTCTTCAGACCCTTAGGTGTTAAGGGCTGGAGATGCAGCTCAGTTGGGAGAGGGCATGCACAGGGTGCAGGAGAGGGCACGCACAGGGTACAGGAGAGGGCACCCCCAGGTGCGGGAGAGGGCACGCACAGGTGTGGGAGAGGGCACGCGCAGGTGCGGGAGAGGGCACGCACAGGGTACAGGAGAGGGCACCCCCAGGTGCGGGAGAGGGCACGCACAGGTGTGGGAGAGGGCACGCGCAGGTGCGGGAGAGGGCACGCACAGGTGCAGGAGAGGGCATGCACAGGGTGCAGGAGAGGGCACGCACAGGTGCAGGAGAGGGCACGCGCAGGTGCGGGAGAGGGCATGCACAGGGTACAGGAGAGGGCATGCATAGGTGCAGGAGAGGGCATGCACAGGGTACAGGAGAGGGCATGCATAGGTGCAGGAGAGGGCATGCACAGGGTGCAGGAGAGGGCACGCACAGGTACAGGAGAGGGCACGCACAGGTGCGGGAGAGGCACGCACAGAGTGCTGGTTCAGTGCCCAGTACCTAGGCGTGGTAGTATAGTCTGTCATTCCAGAACCTGGCAGGTAAAGGCAGAAAGATCAGGAGTTGAGACAGAAGAGTCAGAAGTTGGGTTATCCTCAGCAAGTTTGAGGTTAGCCTGGAATACATGAAACCCTGTCTCAAAAAATTGTTTTCAAGAATTTTAAATTTTTAGTTCTCATTTAATATTATGATCCATTTGGAGTTAGACTTGCCCATGGAATAGAGAATCTTTTAGATGACTGTCTAACTGTCCCAACACCCATTTATTAGGAAAACTTCTTTCTCCAGTGTATCTTGACAGTTAATTTACTTGCTAGATTTTTTAATGCAGTTCCTTTTCTGATTCTTGTTTTTGTTCTCATTTGTGTGTGCGTGCACATGCACGTGTGTGTGTGTGTATCAGAGGACACTGCGTGTGTCCCTGTGGAGGACCAAGAGGGACTTTGGAAATCATTCTGGGTTGTTTCTACCTTCTTTTTGCTTGGCTTGGGATTTCCCAGGCTTCACCCACCAGGGTTGGACATTCAGGCCACCACCATTTCTACTTGGCATTTTTATGTGGGACTTGGGATTTGGACTCAGCACCTTCTGCTTATGAGGCAGAGCTTTAACTCCTGAGCCATCTCTCCAGCCCTCCTCTTTGTTTTTGAAGGATATTGTTCTCAGATTTTCTTTCCTCCCTCACGCCTTCAGGTTCTGGAAGAATAGTGCTGGGTCGTACTTCCTCTTGCTCAAGACTGGTTTAGAAAGCTGGGTGTCGCAGTGTCTTCTGATTTCTCTGCCTTGTTCTTCCTGCAGTGTGGAGCACGGGACCTCGCCCAGCCCTGGAGTTCTGTTTGCAGAAAGATGGAGTCTGGAGTCCGCTAGCCCGGTGTGGGCACCAGCTCTGGGCTGCCTTGCACCTGACTCCTGTTGATGTGCGGATGTTGGGCCTGTGCTGGTCTCTCTCCTGCATCTGTGCCTTGGTGTCCTTTCTCTGTCCCGACTTAGTGGCCGACAGCAAGCCCGTTCTGCCATATCTCTTTCCTTTTTCTGTCCTTTGCCTGATCAAATTCTTGTTTCTTCCTACTAATAGCTTTAACTTCCTTTATTGCGTGTGTGTGTGTCTGTCTGTCTGTCTGTCTGTCTGTCTGTCTGTCTCTCTGTCTCTGTGTCTCTGTGTCTGTATGTATCAGAGAGCACTGTGTAAATCTATGGAGGCCCAAGGGTGACTTCAGGAATCATCTGGATTGCTTTATCTCCTAATTGCTTTACTCTGGGATTTCCCTGGCTCTACCTTCCAGGGCTAGAAGTGGAGACTGCCGCCATTTCTATCAGGCATTTTTGCATTGGGTCTGGGATCTGAATTCAAGTCTTTTTTTCCTTGGAAGGGAGGTCTTAACCCGAGGCATCTCTCCAGACCCACTAGTAAGTCTGTTCTGTGAATCCTCCTCGTGCAGCTTTAGCTGAACTTGCAAACTTGGACATGTGTCTTCATTTTCATTCAGTTTTGCTGCTTCCTGACTTCTCCCTAGATTTGGACCCATCAATTGCTAGAAGTTAGTGTTTCATGTATGTAAGAGAGAGAATGTGGGAGAGGGTGTGTGTGCAAGAAAAAGAATGTATGTGACAGATAGTGTGCAAAAGAGTGTGTGTGTGACAGAGTATGTGTATGTGAAAGAACATGAAAGAGAGTGTGTGTGTGACAGTGTATGTATATGCGAAAGAACATGAGTGTTGTACAAGAGAGAAAATGTGTGTGAATGCTTGTGAGAGCGTGTGAGAGAGGCAAAGCGTGAAAGAGAGCGAGACAGAATGTGGGAGCGTGTGCATGTGAGAGAGTGTGTGTGAGAAACAGAATATATGAGAGAGATAGAGTGTGGCAGAAAGAGGGAGAGAGTGGACGTGGAACAGACTGTAAGAGTATGTGCATGCAAGAGAGGGAGGATGTGTGCAAGAGAGGGAGGATGCGTGTGCAAGAAAGTGTGTGTGTCAGAGAAGAAGGTGTGTGCAAGAGAGTGTATGTGAGAGAGGGAGAATGTGTGAGAGGGAGAATGTGTGCAAGAGAGAGAATGCATATGAGTGTGAGGGAGATAGAGTGTTACAGAGAGACAGTGTGCATGTGTGTATGTGCATGTGTGTATGTGCATGTGTGTGTGTTCACACGTGCACACTCTGTGACACGTGTGCAGAAGTCAGAGAACCACTTTCTGGTGCTGTTCTTGCCTTCCGCTCGTTTGAGTCCAGTCTCTCTCCAGGTCCATGTAAGTCAGTGTGGGCCAGCGTCTCCTTAGCCAAATTTGGAGACTTTCTAGAGATCTTTCCGGTGGCAGAATTCTAACTTAATTCTGTGCTTACAGCCGCGCTTTGCAGGAATGTATCCCTTTCAGGTTAATAACTGAGTCTTGCTTTGAGAGCCGCGATACAGCCTCTGCTTTGGCGAACGGTCCGTGCACGCTTGCGATGAAGGGCTGTGCTCGGTGGAACATTCTCCACCTGCCAGTCAGACCCAGGCCCTTTTCACAAAGCCATCCATAAACCAAAGAGCTAAAATCCAAACTCCAAAACCTCTAAGGGCAATGTTTTGGATTCTCAGAGAGTCTCAGTTTGTATTTTTGGAGTAGTCTTAACATTCCAGAACGTTAACCCAAAACTCCCCAGACCGAAGCGCTGCTGTTGGTCGTGCTCCTTCTGGACCAGAGGTGCGCAGCTGCGGCCGCCGAGGTTCGCTCGTCTGTTTTCTTTGCACCCGGGCCTCGCCGTGGGGTGCGGGCTGACGTGGGGCTGGGCCCCGTCACTGACTGGGATCCTGCTTATTTTCAGTTGATTCGTCTCCGCCCACGGCAGGCAGGCACCCCACTCCAGGCCCGCCGGCCCCCCTGAAGCTTATTTTGAGGCGCGTCCCTGCGCTTCAGCACTGGGGGGTCTCAGCTTCCTGCTCACCCCAGCATGTCGCCATGTGACCGTTTCCTCTCAGGTCCTTGAGTTTGAGGTCTGTGGACTTAGAGTGTCCTCAAGTTTGGGAATTTTCCAGTCGTTTTTGTGTTTCTGAACTGCTGGGAATCGTCCCTGCTTGCTGATTCCCTCCTCCCCCTCCTCTTCTCTCCTTCCTTCTCTTTCTTTTTCTTCCTATTGCTTTCAGTCTCTTTCTTTCTACCAGTGAATTTTTTTTCACGACCTCTACAACTGTTTCTTCGACAACAAATCTCAGAACTTGGCTCGCCGTGGATAGCGCCCGCGTGCCTCCTTCCCCCTTTTTCCACAGCGTTGCTTGTTAAGACAGGACCTCGCCATGCGGCCCTTGCTTGTCTAGCTCGAGCTGCGGCTGATCCTCCTGCCTCTGCCTGCGGGCGATGGGGGCAGGTGCGTCGCCAAGCTCTCCTTAGGTCCCCCGGGCCTCTACTTTAACTGAGCACACAGCACAGTTAAAATCATCTTATCTCCTCCCCCTCTTTCTCTGTCTGTTTTTTTTAATTTATTTTTGCATATGTATGTGTGTTGTGTGTGTGTGCATGTGTGCGTGTGCGCGCACATGTGTGTGTGTTGTGTGCGTGAGCATACTGAGTATCTCCGTGGAGGACCAAGAGTGACTTGGGGAATCATCCTGGATGGCTTCTACCTCCTTTTGGCTTCACTCTGGGATTTCCCAGGCTCTGCCTTCCAGAGCCAGAAGCGCCGGCCACCTGCTGTTTTTACCTGGGATCTCAGATCCAAGCCCGGGTCCTTCTGCTTGCGAGGCAGCGTCCTAACCTGAGTCATCTCCAGCCTGTTTTTATTGTTTAACCTGTTTGTCGGGTGTGGATGTTGTGTGTGCCACGACACATCTGGGAGTCAGCTTTCCCCTTGCTCTGGGGTCACCCTCAGCTGGTCGGCCTGGTGCCTTCGCCGGCGGATCCCACTCTCTGGCCGTGTGTGAGACACCAATTAACCTTCCTCCTCACCTGCGCACCGCGCTTCTGCATCCTCAGCATGCCTGTGATCTCTGGGTGAAGGCCAGACTTGTAAACTTCACCTTGCCGGACGCCTCGGCTCTCGTTCTTCAGCAGGCCGGTCCGAGAAGCGCGCCATCTTGGCAGCGTATCACAACCTGTCACTGTTCCGTGTCTTGAGTCTTGGCCGCTGGGCTGGGGGGGACAGGCCATCTCCAGGCCTGTCCACCCAGCACGCGTCCACCCGGCACGTGTCCACCCGGCACGTGTCCACTCGGCACGTGTGTCACTCGGCACGTGTGTCCACCCGGCACGTGTGTCCACCCGGCACGTGTGTCCACCCGGCACGTGTCCACCAGCACGTGTCCACTCAGCATGTGTGTCCACCCAGCATGTGTGTCCACTCAGCACGTGTCCACCAGCATGTGTCCATTCAGCACGTGTGTCCACTCAGCACGTGTCCACTCAGCACGTGTCCACTCAGCACGTGTGTCCACTCAGCACGTGTGTCCACTCAGCACGTGTCCACTCAGCACGTGTCCACTCAGCACGTGTCCACTCGGCACGTGTGTCACTCGGCACGTGTGTCCACTCAGCACGTGTCCACTCAGCACACGTCCACTCAGCACGTATCCACTCGGCACGTGTCCACTCAGCACGTGTGTCACTCGGCACGTGTGTCCACTCAGCACGTGTGTCACTCAGCACGTGTGTCCACTCGGCACGTGTGTCCACCAGCACGTGTGTCCACTCGGCACGTGTGTCCACCAGCAGATGCTTTCTGAGCACAGGCTGTGTGCTGGCCCCGGGGAGGAAGATGGGTGAGGCGGAGCCTGTAGCCCAGTGTCAGGTGACAGATGGTCAGGAAGAGCAGTGACGCCCACCCAGGTGGGCGAGGATCGTGATGGAAACCGGCCTCATCCTGGCATCCCCTGGACCAGCACAGGGCGGGCTGCAGCATGGTGGCCTGTGAGCTGGCCAGTGCAATATGGGCTGGACGAGGCCAAGGCCCGGGGCTGGAGACAGGATGCAGGGTTAAGGGAGGAAGCGGGGCACAGACAGGAGAAGGTCCACAGTGCCAGAAGGTACTGAAGGGTCCTTCCAAGTGACCAGAGTCGAATGCAGTCACACTGGGTGTCCACCGCTCTGAGCCTCCCGGGCACAGTCCAGTGCAGCCCAGGCTGACCTAGGGGTGTCTCCTGATTTCTTGCTCTGGAAGGTGAGAGCGGCCGAGTCCTGAGGATCTCAGCGGGCATCAGATACGTGCAGCTCCCAGAATACTCTGAGGTCAGCTTTTACAAGATGGACAAAGACCAGTGGGAGGAGCCCATCCAGACGCCGTTGTGAGCTGTCACCCGTGGGGAGGAAGGTCTCTGGGGTCTCATGTGGGGTCAACCAGCGGACTTAGGAGGTGGAAACTAAAGCAGGTGGAAATGACCACAAGGGGGCCGGGGGAAGCCACTGCCTGATGGTCTCCAGGGACAGGAAGCAGGAGGGGACCTGGACCTCAGTTGGCCAGTCCAGCAGGCATTTCAGGGTGACCCACACAAGCCTCCCCAGCGCGGTTGATAATGTTCCCTGTATGCCTCGCCTGGACACAGCCCCAGGGCCTGGACAGGGTCCCCAGCCCTGCCCCTCTCCGCCCCAGCCCCGACCCCCACACTCCTTGCTCCCTCCAGACACACCGTGGTGTTGTCTCCTTCCCAGCGGCTTCCAGTGCCTCTCCTATCCTCTGTCTGTGCCCTCGTCCTGGGGGCTGGAGCCCCGATCTGCCATGGCAAGTCCCGGAGCCAACCTTCTCTTCTCCAAGGAAGATCTGGAGTCAATGCTGGGCTCAGGCACCTTCCTCAGCCAGGGAGGCACCCCCGGCATCCCGTCTGGTGAGTGGAGTTGAACAAGCTGGTTGCGGGCAGCACCGACAGACAGAGGGTACAGGATGCCAGGGTGTCAAGAAGCCTGGCAAGGAGGAAGACAGGGTCACCTTCTGTGTGCTATGCATAGTAGGTCTGGGAAACAGAAAACCCTGAGCCACCGTCAGTGGACAAGCATAACCTTTCAGGGCTGACCACAAGGCAGCCCATCGTGGGTGACCCTCTGGTCCCCCCACCTCACACTTACCAGCCATGAAATGCAGTCCTGTCCAGCTGGGCCACACAGCCCACGCTAAATTCATGGTGCTGGGGTTTGTGGGTACCTGGTTCTGGTCACCAGCCGCCCGACTTTCCAGCTGGCTCCACCCCGAGTGTGTTTAGCTCACATTTCTTCATGAAGATGCACCCTGCACCCCTAGACCAGACAGCTGGGCCAGCACGCGTGGAGGAGCGCGGGGCCAGGTGCACTGTGGGTTGCTGTGGGATCATCGGTGCGAGCGGGCACTGAGCCGGCACTGAATCCACGGTTAACACCCACATCTGCTGGGCCTGTGACGTCAGTTGGACCTCGGTGGGCGGTCAGAACAGTCTTGCGGGATGCTAAGAGAGGTGTTGATGGTGGGCTCTGTGGGCGCGTGAGGTCCACTGGAGGACACACGGTCGCCACGTCTCCTCCTGGCCTCTTGCTACCTGATCGTCCTGGACTGCGGCGGGAGTGAGGGGGTCACACGCCAAGCGTGGGGAGCCTCTTCTGCTCTCTGGACCCCGCAGCTCCATCACCTGGACCCAAGCTGGGCCTGGCTCTCGGGCATGGCCCGTAGGCTCCCGGTCCCTGGACGAAGCAGTGTGATCAGAAGCCGTAGCAGGTCCAGATGGAGACCAAGTGCAGGTTGGTGTGGTACTAGGAGCCGGGCAACCCTCCTCCGCATGTGTGCAGAAACCTGCTTTGGTTTCATTGCGGTGGTGGCCCAGTAGGTCGGCAGGTTGGTGCGTGGCGGGTGTGTGGGTCAGCTGGTCGGCTGGTAGTTTTTCTGCACAGGGTTTTAGAGTATAGCCCGAGCAGCCATCCTCCTCTGGCTTCAGCTTCTCGGTGCTGGATTATAGGCATTTGCCATTACTCGTAGCAAAAGCATGAGCCTCAGACACCTGCCTCAGCGCCCACTGTGGCTGCAGTGGGCGCAATGCTCGCCCCTGCCAGCCTTGCCTGCCCCACGGAGCTTTAGAGAGAACACCACCTGGCTGATCAGGCCATCGCGCCAAGCAGCCGTCTAGACCTGTCCCCCCAAGGATGGGCCAAGCTCTCGGCCTCTTCTCATCAGCCTGGGAGCCCTGGAGCAAGGGACGCGCCTGTCTCTCCCTGGCTTCTCTTTTCTCCAGTCTGGCCTTCCTGAAGCTAAAGGTGTCTACACAGGTTGTATCTCTCCTGCCCTTCTGGCTGCATAGCCTGTGGCCCCAGACCTGCCTCCTTCATTATCATGCTGGGTCAATCCTGACCCCACGAGCCTGCTCTGTGTCTCGGCCCTGCAGACAGCCTGCGCCTCCCGAGGCTGCATGTGGCTGTCCTCATGGTACTCGTGGCTGTGACTCCCGAAGCTGCATGTGGCTGTCCTCATGGTACTTTGTGGCTGTGACTCCCGAGGCTGCATGTGGCTGTCCTCGTGGTACTCGTGGCTGCGCCTCCCGAGGCTGCATGTGGCTGTCCTCGTGGTACTTTGTGGCTGCACCTCCCGAGGCTGCATGTGGCTGTCCTCGTGGTACTCGTGGCTATGACCCCCGAGGCTGCATGTGGCTGTCCTCGTGGTACTCGTGGCTGTGACTCCCGAGGCTGCATGTGGCTGTCCTCGTGGTACTTTGTGGCTGTAACTCCTGAGGCTGCATGTGGCTGTCCTCGTGGTACTTTGTGGCTGCGCCTCCCAAGGAAGCACTCGGCTTGTGCTCGTGGTACTCGTGGCTGTGACTCCCAAGGCTGCATGTGGCTGTCCTCGTGGTACTTTGTGGCTGTGACTCCTGAGGAAGCACTCAGCTTGTGCTTGTGGTACCTGTGGCTGCACCTCCCAAGGCTGCACGTGGCTGTCCATGTGGGTGTCCTCGTGGTGCCTGTGGCTGCACCTCCCAAGGCTCCACGTGGCTGTCCACGTGGTGCCTGTGGCTGGCTGTTTGCAGCTGTGGTCTTGCCTAGTCAGCATGTGCTGGCCTGTGTTATGTGAGCAGAAGGAGGGTGGATTATGATTCAGGGTCTCGCCTGAGCACCCTGATCCCTCAACAGCTTCACTGGCCGGTGGCAGAAGCCCCCAGAGCATGATGGTTCGTATCTGGAGGGGCAGCCCATGCCTCTCTGACTAGGTCAGAGTTGCCCACACAGCAGCTGTGCAAAGCAGCAAAGACTTTGGATGCTTCTGGGGAGACATGGGGTTGCGAGGTGGGGAAGCTGCAAGCCTGTGCGGAGGTTGGGAGATGTGTTCAGACACCGCGCTGGTGGAAGGAAGACGAGTCAGTCCAGCCTTGGGGGCTGCAAATACAAGAGACCTTGGACGGAGCCTAGCTGCTTCCTTCTTGGTCTGCCCCCCTTAGTCACCGGCAACACTTTCTGCCACATCGGCAAAATAGTTCTCATATTTCTACATGAAAGCATCCCTGGACGCCACACCTTCTGCTCAGAGAGGCATCCAGAGCCAAGTGCCGGGGTCTTAGTGGAAAACGGGCTCCACAGTGCGTCACCCACACTTGCCCCGCTCCCCTGGGTGCCAGCTGCACCACATGACTCAGCCCCTATGCTGACGGCACGCCACATGGGAGAGCTCCCCGCCAAGGGTCCCAGCGGGCCAGAGGCCCACTCACCAGCCAGGGCCAGGCTGCTCCTAGGAGTTCCGAGGCATACATTACGCTCTGAGCAAGGGTGAGCGCATCACGTCAGGGTGCCGGGCATGGGGGAGCTGTGAGGGGCATCACGTCAGGGTGCCGGGCATGGGGGAGCTGTGAGGGGCATCACGTCAGGGTGCCGGGCATGGCGGAGCGCTGGAAGCTGCCCATAGTGTGTTCAGAAAACTCCCCAGCTCTGACCCGAGTGTGGTAGTGCTGTGCCGCTGAGCTACGCGCCCATCGTCTCCCGTTGGAAGGGCTTGAGGGGAGGCTGGGCACAAGGCTGGGCACGAGGCTGGGCACGAGGCTGAGCCTCTGGTTCCCATTGTCCTAGCTGAGCTGCGTCTGTTTCCTCTTGGGTAAAATGACACCAGCAACCTCAGTCTCCTATCCAGGCGCTTGGGGGCATCTTTGCTTTGTCCATCCATCTGTCTCTGCTGGGGTGTCGAGAAATGTCCCCTGTCCCCCATGTAGTTCAGGCCCATGGACCTCACTGAATAAAAGGGATCTGCAAGGGTCACTGCCCTTCCCAAGGGTCACACAGATTCTCTCCGTGCTCCCTTGGGTCCCTTGGCCCCCAGGAGACCCCAGACTAACACTGGAGTGTGCTCCCCGGGCCAGGCAGGGCGGTGAGTCCAGCAGCTGGCGATGGGCGTGGTGGGGCGTGGCCTTCTCTCTCCTTCGACCATCGGTTCTCCTCTCCTCCCACCTAGGACAGATATAGTGGGCGAGTGTTCGCAAACCACGATCAGTTGAACTGGCTTTCCTTCTATCCCTCCACATCCAGAACGAACTTCCCAATTCCTTTTTCCGGGTGCATCTGCCAGGGACCCCGTTGTGATGACACCTAAAGTCCTTCTTTGTCTTCCCACTGTGCCCCAGAAACTTTATGGTTTGGGGGACCCCACCCAGCTCCTCCAGTTCCCACCCTTTGCTGCACGCTGATGTTGAGCTGTGCAAGGCAAGGCTTCTTCTGCCTGGTGCCCCCGCACGCTCTGCAGAGCCTGCAGTGACCTCAGTCCAGCTCTGTGCTGGGGGACAGCACCCACCCATGAGAGAGCAAAGGCCTGAACTAAACCCTCCAGTCAAGTTTCCTCTCACTCAGCAAACACAGCAGGGACCAGGACGACGTCCTCTGCGCTGCAGCTGCCCAGCTGATCCCGACTCGCGGGGCTGACCGGGTGCTGGTTCCTCTCACCGTGGCGGGCTGTGTCACAGTGAGGCGCAAGTGCCTAGGCAGGAGCACAGCACCGCAGCAGCTTCAGTTCCACCGTTCGCTGCTCCCGTGGCCCAGGGGGCGAGCTGGGTGTGGCGCCTACCCTGGGGGACCCCATTCCTGTCCCTGTCCTGCTTCTGTGCCATCTTGATGTACCTCGTCATAGCCCTCGGTGGCCACACGAGCACCAGCTGGGGTGGTGATTGCAGCTGTTACGCAGCCTCCAGGACACACAGAACCCCTTACAGTGTGCTGGTGAAGACTGGCCTCTTCTCGGAGAGGGGACGAAAGGCGCTGGGCAGCTTTGCCAGCAGAATTCTGTGCAGGCACGCCGCATCATCCTGCCGGGTGCGCCGGTGTTGGACAGGCCCCATCCACTCGCTGCCTCTGGCTGCACCCAGGGGGGCCTACCTCCAGCTGCACTGTGACTTCACAGGCCCGGCAGCCCACACTCAGGTCCACGGTAACGAAGGCTTGGTGGTGTGGAAACCTGGTGGCCAGAAGCTGGCACTTCTGCCCTAACAGCAGAAACTGGGCTTCGCGTGGCGGGAGCTTGGCAGGTAGAACCTGTAGCCCCTGGAGGGGACATGCCATCCTCCCTCCACACCCCGTGCTAACCGACAAAAGGTTCTCTGTAGCCTCGGCTTGGCCACTTCAGGAGCAGGCAGCTGTCGCTAGAGTGACCCAGCCGGGTCAGGTGGCCCTGTATGGGAAGGAGGCTGGGGGGAGCGCAGGAGGCTGGGGGGGAGCGCAGGAGGCTGGGGGGAGCGCAGGGAGGCTGGGGGGAGCGCAGGAGGCTGGGGGGAGCGCAGGAGACTGGGGGATCACAGGAGACTGGAGGGGGGAGCGCGGGAGGCTGGGGGAGCGCGGGAGGCTGGGGGGAGCGCAGGAGGCTGGAGGGGGAGCGCGAGAGGCCGGGGGGAGCGCGGGAGGCGGGGGGGGGGAGCGCGGGAGGCCGGGGGGAGCTCGGGAGGCTGGGGGGAGCTCGGGAGGCTGGGGGGGAGCGCGGGAGGCGGGGGGGGGAGCGCGGGAGGCCGGGGGAGCGCAGGAGGCTGGGGGGGAAGCGCAGGAGGCTGGGGGGGAAGCGCAGGAGGCTGGGGGGAGCGCAGGAGGCGGGGGGGGGAGCGCAGGAGGCGGGGGGGGGAGCGCAGGAGGTGGGGGGGGGAGCGCAGGAGGCCAGGGGGAGCGCAGGAGGCCGGGGGGAGCGCAGGAGGCTGGGGGGGAAGCGCAGGAGGCTGGGGGGGAAGCGCGGGAGGCCTGGGGGAGCTCGGGAGGCGGGGGGGGGGCGCGGGAGGCTGGGGGGGAGCGCGGGAGGCCGGGGGGAGCGCGGGAGGCTGGGGGGAGTGTGGGAGCCTGGTCAGGCCGTCCCGTGCGGGAAGGAGACTGGGGGGAGCGCAGGAGTCCGCGTGAGTCAGACCTAAAATCAAAGCCGAGCGGGGGCGGCGCCACTTCAAAGCAGCCGTCAGTGTTCCAGCCTGTTCCTAAAGCCAAGACTAGCGGCCCCACCCCCAGCAGGAGCAGCCCTGCCCCTCCGCAGACCCCTTCCCTCACCCCCAGCCCGTCCTCAGTTCCTCTGCGTCAGGTGACAGTGGCCGTGCACAAACCCCTCTTAGCCTGCATTTCATGGCCTCATGCGCGGCGCGGTGGCCTCGGTCCGGAAGCCAGACACTGCTGTGCATCTGGGCATCAAGACGTGCACTCTTGGGGAGAGGTCACTGGCCTCCCCGAGATCTCTGCCCACGGGGAGGCTCCTGAGACATGGTCGCTGCTCTGGGGCCTGCCCCTCCTCCCAGCATCAGTGGCCCGCGTCGCCCAACCAGAGCTTGGGCGGCCTTGCTCGTTCCTCGACGGCTGCCTTGCAAAGCTCACGTGTCGCCTGTATGACTAAGTAAGCGCAGAGAGAACATTTCTTCTGGGGGCCTCATGTCAGTGATAGGTAATTGCGAAAGGCAGCATTTTGTTGTTCTGTTGATATGAAATATTTCAGTTGTGTAATTGTTAAGTTTCCAATGGACTGCTGGCATTTCCACGAGCAGAACCTACAATGCCTAGATGTGGACTATTGCCAGATACTGCAAGCCCCATTTTGGATAAATTACAGCACCCAGATTTTAGCGACAAAGCACATTGATTTTATATTCAAAGGGCTTTTATATTTAGTCTCTTAACCTTTTGTAATTCCCACCCACAGCTTGGAGCGCAGAGCCTTTTGTGTTGCTTGTTCTCTGTGGGGTGTCTGCCGCGCCCCGCAATTTGGGTCCATTGACTCATGCGGCAGGTGCGGATGATTGCGGTGGACGCCGTGGGCGCCCGCCGGTGATTGCAGGATGGACGAGGTGGGCTCTGGGCCCTGCAGCTCAGACAATCCTTTGCACGTTGGCTTTGGGAACTGACGGGACCCCACAGTGAGGGGGAGAGCTGCTTTTCTTGGCTTTTTCCTTTTTCGTTTTTTGTAACGCACCCCCCCACACACTCTTGTGCATGTTTTCAATCGGTCTGAGTGATTCTCTTTTTCGTGTGTTGGACAAATGGTTTTGGGCATTCATCACTTGCAATCTGTGAAGAATCAACCAGTATTGTATGACGATGTTAAAAACCAAGGTGCCCTCTGCTGCTAATTCAATCTTGCCAATAAAGTAGCGGAATGTGTAGCAGAGAGTTTCTGGAATTCCACTGCCTTGCAGGGCAACACTGAATTTTAATATTAATTGTCTATGGTTAATTATGGCAGAGTAGCCCGAGAGAGAGAGATTTTTAAAGGGAGTTTGCACTATAAATTCTTTCTTTTCTCTTTTCTTTCTTTCTTTCTTTTTTTTTTTTTTTTTTTTTGGAATTGTATCATATAAAGGGAATGTCCCAGAAAAAAAATATAGTGTCAAAAACGTGTTGTTTCCATGCCAGGACGGTGAGTCAGTGTGGAAGTCTACCTTGACGTTAGTGTGGCTGTCCTCAGACGTCAGCCCTAAGCAAGTTCGTCTGTGGTGTGAGAGAAAGGAAAGGGCAGAGGGCAGGAGGGAATACCCTGGCCCCTCGGGACGCGGCTGTCCCCTGGGGAAGCCGTCTTGTGAGTGAAGGGCTGATCTCTCCCTCCAGGCGCTCGCCTCCTCCAAGGTCGTCTTGTTCTTTCATCCCTGCCCATCCTGAACGACTCAGCCTGGGACGTCAAACCAGCGAGGGGCAGGGGGGGCAGGTGAGGACCAGTGGGCCGAGAAAGGCATCGCAAGGAGCCCTCTGCGCCCAGCAGCTAGAAGGTTACGTGGGAACTTTGCGTTGATAGGCAGGCAACAGGGGCGTCGACCCAGAGAGCGGCTGCTCTGAGGCCCTGGGCAGGAGGCAGACATGGGAAATAAAGATGAGTGTACCCAGGGCGACGGAGCTGAGGGGTGCGTGAGCTGAGGGGTGCGTGAGCTGAGGGGTGCCTGAGCTGAGGGGTGCGTGAGCTGAGGGGTGTGTGTGAGTTGAGGGGTGCGTGAGCTGAGGGGTGTGTGTGAGCTGAGGGGTGTGTGAGCTGAGGGGTGTGTGTGAGTTGAGGGGTGTGTGAGCTGAGGGGTGCGTGAGCTGAGGGGTGCGTGAGCTGAGGGGTGTGTGTGAGCTGAGGGGTGTGTGAGCTGAGGGGTGTGTGTGAGTTGAGGGGTGCGTGAGCTGAGGGGTGTGTGAGCTGAGGGGTGCGTGAGCTGAGGGGTGCGTGAGCTGAGGGGTGTGTGTGAGTTGAGGGGTGTGTGTGAGCTGAGGGGTGCGTGAGCTGAGGGGTGTGTGTGAGCTGAGGGGTGTGTGAGCTGAGGGGTGTGTGTGAGTTGAGGGGTGTGTGAGCTGAGGGGTGCGTGAGCTGAGGGGTGCGTGAGCTGAGGGGTGTGTGTGAGCTGAGGGGTGTGTGAGCTGAGGGGTGTGTGTGAGTTGAGGGGTGCGTGAGCTGAGGGGTGTGTGAGCTGAGGGGTGCGTGAGCTGAGGGGTGCGTGAGCTGAGGGGTGTGTGTGAGTTGAGGGGGTGTGTGTGAGCTGAGGGGTGTGTGAGCTGAGGGGTGTGTGTGAGCTGAGGGGTGTGTGAGCTGAGGGGTGTGTGAGCTGAGGGGTGTGTGAGCTGAGGGTGTGTTGTGAGTTGAGGGGTGCGTGAGCTGAGGGGTGCGTGAGCTGAGGGGTGCGTGAGCTGAGGGGTGCGTGAGCTGAGGGGTGTGTGTGAGTTGAGGGGTGCGTGAGCTGAGGGGTGTTGTGTGAGCTGAGGGGTGTGTGAGCTGAGGGTGTGTGAGCTGAGGGGTGTGTGTGAGTTGAGGGGTGCGTGAGCTGAGGGGTGTGTGTGAGCTGAGGGGTGCGTGAGCTGAGGGGTGTGTGTGAGCTGAGGGGTGTGTGAGCTGAGGGGTGCGTGAGCTGAGGGGTGCGTGAGCTGAGGGGTGTGTGAGCTGAGGGGTGTGTGTGAGCTGAGGGGTGTGTGAGCTGAGGGGTGTGTGTGAGCTGAGGGGTGTGTGAGCTGAGGGGTGTGTGAGCTGAGGGGTGTGTGTGAGTTGAGGGGGTGCGTGAGCTGAGGGGTATGTGAGCTGAGGGGTGTGTGTGAGGGGCGTGCATGAGAGGTGTGCATGAGGGGTGTGCGTGAAGGGCGTGCATGAACATGGTCCTATAAGCACATGGAGGTGTGTGGACATTGACACAAGCAGCCGTACTGTGTGAGCAGGACCCCCACGGGAGAACAGCTGGGTTCCCAGGCTGCCTGCGTGAGAAGCGCTCGAGCCGCCGCACAGGACTGTCGAGGAAGAAAAGCACCAGGTTCCTATCGCAGCTGGAGGCTCCGGGGCCACAGGGGACAAGCAATGTGAGAGACTATTGAGTGTTTAAATGACAGAGGTGGCCCTGGATCAACGACTAGGACTGTGTGCGAACCTCTGGCAGTAAGCCTGAGGTGCAGTCCCACGGGACGTGGCGGTCTGCATGGCCTCAAACCCCAAGTCCTGTCACAAAGTGCTTGGGAAGAGTGCGGATCCTGCGTGGACTCCGGCAGAAGCCACCAGTGAGGGACTGGAGAGGTGGCTCAGGGGTTAAGCCTCTGCCTTGTAGGCGGAAGGTCCTGAGTTCGAATCCTAGACCCCACGTATAGACGCCGGGCGGAAGCGGGGGCGGCCTGCGTTTCTGGTCCTGGTGGACGGAGGCTGTGAATCCCGGGGCAGAGTAAACAAGGAGGAGGTGGAGGTGTCCATGGTGGTTCCTGAATTCGCCCGTGGTTCTACACACACACACACACATACACACACACACACACATGCACGCATGTACAATTGAATAAATAAAAAAAAAAAGAAGCCACTGGTGAAACCAGAGCTTTCCAGAGCCAATTTGCATCTGGCACCTACGGCTGTGTGACCGTGGTGGATCCCAACAAATGCAGAGAGGGGGCTCTCCCCAGAAGACCCCGGAACCTCCCTAGACGTGAGGCACTGCAGTCAGAGACAGAGAGGCACAATGACAAAGGGCCACTTGTCCTGACCCAGCTGGTCAGTCTTGTCACGCAAGGGGACGGGACACCCAGGAAGCTCTAAACCGCAGACTGCTGCCTTAGCAGGTTCCAACTCAGGGACCCTTCCTTCCTCGGACACATGGGCCCCTCATTCCTGGGAACCAGGAATTCTTCCTGTGCTGCTGCTGCTGCTGCTGCTGCTGCTGATGATGATGATGATGATGATTCTGCCTCTGTTGCTGCCGCCTCTATTGCGTCAACCGCACCTGCTTGGTCATTGCTCCCGCAGTGGGCGCCTCTCATGCCGCGGCAGCTCTTAGTCTGCTCAGCTGCAGCAGACAAGCGCTTGGGCCGGGATGGGGGGCAGCAGCCAGGACACCAGCATCCGAGCGCCCAGCCCTAGGACCCTAGAGAGACAGAAGCCGTGACCCCAGTCTGCTCCCCGTTGTTTCCTGAGGTGCAAAGCACAGGTCCCAGGCAGTGAGCGGCAGCCAATATCAGGCGTCTGGGTTCCGCAGCCGCGCCGCTGTCCCATCTTGAATGGTAGCCGGCCACGTGCTGTCACTGCCGCGTGGTTCCGCCCACTCCTCCGTTACCCTCCTTACGTGATGACGCCGCGGCTGCTTGGGAACAAAGGGGAGGAAGACGGCCTAGGCCACTCCGTGGAGAACGTTGGCAGAGGCAGAGGGAAGGCGGGTCTGTTCCGGGTCTGTCTCCAGGAGACCAGAGAGGAGACAGAGACCCTGGGGTCTGCGGTGCACCCTTTGCTCACATGGGCACCCCCTGCCCTGGCGAGGACACTCTCCCGCATGACCTTGAGGTCACTCCAGAGACCTTTTGCTGGGCAAGCAGCGAAGTGAGCTGCTTCCTGTTCACTGTAAAGACAGGGAAGCAGGGCAGGAAGGCCACGGTGTCCCCGCGGCAGCTCCTGGGACTGCTGGCTGGGCTTGGCCAGGCCCCCCCACCCTCCCTGGTACTGTGTAATCACAGCCGTGCTCCCCTGTTGCCTGACCCAGGACCCCCCAAGTCAAGGAGCTTCTGCTCCTTGAGGCGCCGTAGTGGGATGTGCGCACCATCCCGTGTGTGAGGGCTGGGGCCCAGTTCCCGTGCTCGGGTCCCCAGCCCGGGGATACAGGGTGCCCTGCTGCAGACTACAGTCCCTTGAGGTGGTCGCCCAAGCCTGCGTCTGGGTGCGCTCCGCCCACCGCGCTGTTCCTACCACTGGTGCCCAAGCTAGCTGCCACCCTCCGCAGCCAGAGGTGAGAGGTGAGTGGGAGCCGCAGGCGCCCAGGACTCCACCCTGGCTGCTCCCCGCTGCCACATGCCCAGGCCCCGCTGCTGTCCCGACGGCCTAGCTTTGCTCCGTCGCACTGTGTACAAACAGCTTGGCTGGGGGGAGCCTCCCAGAGGCACGGCGTGGGCGGGGGTGTCAGAAACAGACTCCGAAAGAACCCCGAATTAGCCGAGTCTTGGAAGCTCGCCAGCAACAACAGGCTGGCTTCCCCATTCCCAGGCAGCTCTGACGTGGCGCTGCAGAAGGCAGGCGTGGAGCAGCGCGTGCCCGAGGCGGCAGCCGTTCACAAAAGGGGTTTCCAGCCAGCTTAGGTGTGGCACAGAGTGTGAGGTCTACGGAACGGGCCACGTGTGCCGGGCATAGTGACTCATGCCTGGTACCCCACACTTGGAAGGCTGAGAAGAGGATTGCTCTGAGTTCGAGACTGGCTGTGACTATTGAGTGATCCCAGGCCAGTCTGAGCCGTGGAATGAGACCGTAACAAAAGAAAGAAAGAAAGCGGAAGAGAAGAGGAGAGACGAGAAGGAAGAGAAGAAAGAGACCACGTGGAGCCCAAGCACTCAGTGCCCAGTGCTCCAGAACCGTGGCAGAGAGGGTGTAGATAGTGTCTGCTTTGCAAGAGGTCTGAGAACAGGAGGGGCAGCGGGGGTGGGCGCTGTTGCTGGAGACCTGATAGAACCTTCAGACTCCAGTAACCTGCTTTCTCCCGAAGTTTCTACAACCTTCCAGAATAGCGCCCCAGCTGAGGACCAAGCATTCAGCACCTGAGACAGTACAGGGACATTTCAAACCACTCCACAGCCCAGCGGGAAGCAGGCATGACTGATGGGCCCGGGGACCGTGGAGTGTGGCACGGCTAGAACAGTTGTGTCTGTTTCCCCGCCTTGTAAAGTAGGGGCAGCAGGTGATTTCTGGGTGCAGAGTGCTTACTGAGCTCTGTTCTAATCTCCTTGGCTGGAGTCTTGGTCCTCTCACAGCTCAGGGAAACAAGAGGTTTTGCTGTTGCTGCTGCTACTTCTGCTGGAATCCTTTGCAACTGCCCCTGTGCAGTGAGCGCAGATCTCTGCGTGGTGGATGCATTCTTCATGCATCTCTGCGTGGTGGGGGAACTCCTTGTGCGTCTCTGCGTGGCGGGTGCATTCCTGGTGGATCTCTGCGTGACGGGTGCATTCCTGGATCTCCACATGGCGGGTGCATTCCTGGTGGATCTCTGCGTGGCGGGTGCATTCCTGGTGGATCTCTGTGTGGTGGGTGCATTCCTGGATCTCTGCGTGGCGGGTGCATTCCTGGATCTCTGCGTGGCGGGTGCATTCCTGGATCTCTGCGTGGCGGGTGCATTCCTGGATCTCTGTGTGGCGGGTGCATTCCTGGATCTCTGTGTGGCGGGTGCATTCCTGGTGGATCTCTGCGTGGTGGGTGCATTCCTGGTGGATCTCCGCGTGGCGGGTGCATTCCTGGTGGATCTCTGCGTGGTGGGTGCATTCCTGGATCTCTGTGTGGCGGGTGCATTCCTGGATCTCTGCGTGGCGGGTGCATTCCTGGATCTCTGTGTGGCGGGTGCATTCCTGGTGGATCTCCGCGTGGCGGGTGCATTCCTGGTGGATCTCCGCGTGGCGGGTGCATTCCTGGTGGATCTCTGCGTGGTGAGTGCATTCCTGGATCTCTGCGTGGTGGGTGCATTCCTGGTGGATCTCTGCGTGGCGGGTGCATTCCTGGATCTCTGCGTGGCGGGTGCATTCCTGGATCTCTGCGTGGCGGGTGCATTCCTGGTGGCCCCTGAATGGCTCTTCTGAGGATTCAGGAGCCAGTGTGAGCAGACCCCTGAGGGACCTGCTACAGATCAAGCGCTACCCCCACTGGTGGCTGATGACCACCCTCCAGGCCAGCCCCGGACACAGCAGAGGAGAGCTGGGAGATCCCTGCGTGAACATGCCAGGGGCAGGGGAACCCGGGCCTGGCCTGCTGGGTGGCGCTCGAAGCCCAGGTTGCTCGACCACGTGGGACCCAGTCCAGGTGTCTTTGTAACCGGATCCCCCCTCCACCTTCCCACGTGCGCCCCTGGTCCCCCCACACCTTCTCCAGGCATTGCACAGCTCATGGGCTGACGTGCTTGTGCTCACATTGGAGACTAATGCTCTGTGTCTGGTCACCTCAGGCAAGGCCACTCCTGCCCCCTCAGGGCCAGTAACATTTGATTTTTTTAATTCACTTGAATGAAGAAAACAGTTCAGCCTGCAGTTTGCGGTCCTCTTGGTGCGTCCTGGGCCCACAGAGGCCACTTCACGGAGGGGGTGGCTCTCGCAGCCTTGTTTATTCCAGCAGTTTCTCCCCTTCTGCTCGGTGTCCTGCACAGGTGATTAGGAAATCTAATTGGCTCGGCTGTAAAAAGATAATTAATTGACATTTCCTTCCCAGAGAGGTCATGTTGCTCGCTGTGGTCCCCACGTAGCCTCCTGTCTCCAGAACCCCCTCCTTCGAAGTGGCCCAGCAACCTTTATCTTCCCAGCAAAGCCATCGCTGCCGTTGGCATTGACACAGGGTTCAGAGTTTGGCCCCAGAGCTGGAGCCTCATGGTCCCCGAGCACTGGAGCAGGAACGTTCCAGAACCTACCGCAACAGCCACTAGGGCACTTGGGGGCACCTGTGGAAATCCTCAGTGACAGCCCAGCACTAGAAGGTGGGACGCGCTCAGTCAAGGGCGGGTCCTGGGGTGACAGCGTTGGAAGCCTCCTCAGTGTCAGACATGAGCCTCAGGAGACTCTGCTGGCGTCCTCTCTACCTGCTGTGGTTTGCTCCATACAGCGAGAGCCGTGCCCAGGGCAGGTGAGCAGGGGGGTCAGTCACCCCTCACCCAGCAGGATGGGAGCCTCAGGAGCACCAACCATGACACCTGCCCAGTCGTCCCCGGAGGCCACCAGGACAGTGGAAGGGGAGCAAGAGGCTCTGGGGCGCATGGAACCAGGCAGGGAGATGGGGCGCAGCGGGAAGGACTCGGCCAGTGCAGAACTAGAGAGGAGAAGGGGTCAGCGTGCGCTTACCTCCATGCCTACCTTAAGCGAGGGTGCAGAGAGAAGACCAAGGCACGCCAGGGGTGCTAGGCAGGCAGGAGTGCTGGGGTGCTGGGGTGTCAGTCATTCTGAAGCAGGACTGTTCTCAGGGAGCCCAGAAAAGCCTCGGGTGGGAGCAAATCTGTTCCCAGGAAGGTGGTTCTGGGGGCAGTTGTCACCTCGTGCTCCTAGTACACAGAGGTTTCCAGTCGAGAACCTTCTAGGTGTTCCTGCCCCCAGGGGAGCTGTGGGTTTGTGGGCACCTCTTGCTTCTCCTCACCTCCACAGACCCCTACCCACACGCGCACAGGGCTGCTGCAGAAGGGATAGCCAGAGACTGTGACGGCCCCTCTGGACACGGCCCCTGCAGGACACGAGTCTGCTGAGTGGCCAGTCTGCTATGCCACAGAGACCAAGCAGGAGGGGCCAGGAGAGGCAGGAGTGAGCTTGTGCTGTGTGCAGGGCCGGGCACAAGGGGCAGGAACGTGTCCGGTCAGGCCGAGGCTGCGCAGTTGGGCCCTGTGCAGGGACAGGATAGAGGACAGATGTGCACGTGAAAGGTGGAGCCACTGTCCGCCCAAGCTTTCTGAATGGAGCTGCTAGGGTAGGTGCTAGCTGGAAAGGATGTGATCATATTCGGATTGCATGAGGATGAATGTGAGACCAAGTGAGGACCGCAGGAGAAGCAAAAGAATGGCAAAGCCGGCGCCCCCAGCTCAGGCGCTGCGGGGAGCAGGAGGAGCAAGTGGGAGCAGAAGCCCCTTGGGCCTGGAAGGTCCTCGCGAAGTTGCCACGTGGCTGCCCTCCATCACACACATCGGACGGCAGGCGCGCTGCCAAAGCAGGGCTGGGTTCACGTGCCCAGACTCTAGGGAGGGAGGAAGAAGCTGAGAGAAAGGTAGTGATGGGAAACCCTCAGGTCTAGGAGTACTGTACTGGAGGGCACCCCTAGATCAGACTAGGGTTCCTTTCTGGCTTATGCCATTTCCTGCTGGATGGGCGCTCACTTGCATTAACAGGAATCGAAGCCAACCAGAGAACCTCATTCTTTTGCCCTGACCAGACATGGTAATGAGGCCAGGGGACGTGTCTGTCACGCATCCAGGGAGCCTCAAGTGTCAGCCCCACATGGAAGAGCACTCTGCGTCCCCCATAGAACAGCATGGTCAGCATCAGGGCTGCACGTGCCATCCGGAGTCCCCGCTTTCTTGCCAGTCATGGGGCAGCAGTAACGGTCTTTACTGCATCAGACGTGACTACAGACGCACCAGCGACATGGGCTGCAGTGATTATAAAGGACCCTTTTGTGGTGTGGCCAGAACCTCCCAGTCAAGGGAGGCAAACCCTGCTGACGTGTGCGTGTGTGTGTGTGTGCGCGTGTGTGTGCGTGTGCGTGTGTGCGTGTGCGTGCGTGCGTGTGTGTGCGTATGCGTGTGTGCGTGCGCGTGTGCGTGCGCGTGTGTGTGTGTGCGTGTGTGTGTGTGTGTGTGTGTGTGTGTGTGTGTGTGTGTACTGGGCCTGTGGAGGGCCAGGGGTGACTTGAGGAATCGTCCTGGATTACTCTACTTCCTTTCTTGCTTTGCTCTGGGACTTTCCAGGCCCCACCCTCGAGGGCCACCACCATTTCTACCCGGTATTTTACACGGGACCTGGGATTCTAAAGTCAGTTCCTTGTGGTCTCGAGGCAAACGCTTCGCCCCTGAGCCTTCTCCCCAGCTCCTTGCTAGGCCGTTCAACACACCTTCTGCCCTTCGTCCCCAGAAATGCCCCATGTGTGCTCAGGCCTCAGTTGCTGCAGGGTATGGGTTGGTAATCTGCTGAGTTACAGGGAAAGAGCTGACATCTTGCCACCGAGGCAGGGGTAGAGCTGGTGGACAGGCTGTGTGGAAGCTGTCCGTGCTCAGAGAGCTGGAAACCACACCGTCGTCAGCAAAGCGGTTCCCAGCCATTGCCCAGGACATCGGCAATGCAGGGACACGGCGCTGTGGGGAAGGACACGCCAAGAAACGTCCTTGCAGAGGGAAAGGCTTTTATTAATGCCTCGTAAGACGGAATTAAGACACCTCGGAGAGAGGTAATTCTCCCACCTGCAATTTGAAAATACTTTAGACTCCAGGGAAAGGACATTAATGCACACGGATGAAAGACACCATTTCACTCACCCTGACCTACCAGGAGGGCCCACCCCAGAGCTAAGCATGAAGATCCTGCTTACAGACCCTCTTGCCTGAGGGGCCATTGTCTCGGGCTGTCCGGCTGCCCGCGAACGCTGGACCCAGAGCGCGTGCCCCTGCCCAGGCCCCGCTCCTCTTTGCTGCCTGCCCCCTCCCTCCATCCTACCCCTCCATTCCCTGCCTCCTCCGTCGCTGCCCCATGAACCTGCCACTTGCAACCCACAGCCTCTGTCCCGACCAGGGCCTCTGCCTCCAGCCCCACGGGTGCTAACACCTCCCCCTGCTCACAGAAACCTCAGGCCAGTGGGCGTTGGGAGGCCCGGGCTTGGCTCCACA
Source organism: Typhlomys cinereus (assembly GCA_023101885.1). Lineage (NCBI taxonomy): Eukaryota > Metazoa > Chordata > Mammalia > Rodentia > Platacanthomyidae > Typhlomys > Typhlomys cinereus. The sequence goes on from JALPQD010000260.1 coordinate 75,834, forward strand.
GGAAAGTGGGCACATGACTGTGTTTGTAGGTGTTTGTAGGTGCTGGGAGACCCTGCACCAAACTGTCACCTGCGGGCCAAGCCACTGCCTGTGAAAGAGACGGAAGGGTGGGGCTGGGACTGTCGTTTGGGTTGTGGTGGGATGCAGCTAAGGGAGACGCTTCTATGTGCCCTCCCAGCCCCACTTCGGGGCCCTGAGGACGGAGCAGGAGCTGGGGTGAGCACTATATGGGAGACCAGCACCCCCACAATCCTCAGAACATCTTGGGACTGTTGCCAGGCAGGAGCCGGCTGACCAAGCAGTTCTTGCACCCCAGACCTGCTGCGGTTGAGGCCCGGCAGGATCGTCTCCCACCGCCTCCCATTTCACTGAAATGGCTGCACACTGGGAGGAGGCCTGTGCAGTCTTTGGCCCTGGAAAGCCCAGTGTCCCCGCTGGCCAGGCTTGAGGTGACGGAAGCCCTGCGTGCTGGGGACTCCCAGGGTCTCTCTTTGCTTCAAGGGCAAAGCTTCCCAGCTCCTGAGCCTGACTGCCCCGGGACGGCCTGTCAGCGGGTGGAGAACGGCTGCGCAGAGTTTGTGGACGTCGTCCTTGGGCCCCCTCCGCCTGGACTACGGCCCTTCCTGTTCCTGTCCAGCACACCCGAGGTAGGCCTTGGTCCCCCAGGGGACTGCCCACTACCCACCACACGCTGAGCCTGCTCCCCCCTCACATCTGATCCCCCAGAAGGCCGGGAGCAGAATCAGAGCCAGCCTGGATTCCTCTGAGACGCTGCCCGCCCCTGAGGAGCCACCACGTGACAGCAGGTGGGTGAAGTGTCCGGTGGGAGTGGCTCTGGCGAGGCCCTGGCCCTTGTGCCCACAGGCTTAGGCCTCCCACGGGTCTGCTGCACAGAGGCCACCACGCCGAAGGTCTGCCGGGGCGATGACTGGAAGGAGCCATGGGGCATCCGGGAAGGTGGAGCCTCCGTCAGAGCACAGCCCCCAACCCCATCTGTGGGGCCGAGGGAGGCCGCAGCGCGGGCTGGTTAGGTGCAGGGGCCAGCTACGGTCAGGGAGAAGGAGTTGCACGCAGGGAAACGGCATCCGAGGAGCTTGAGGGGGGTTGTGTCTTGTCTGTTTTTGCACGCGCATGTGCATGCATGTGTGCTGCGTGTGTGCTGCGTGTGTGCATGTGCATGCATATGTGCTGCGTGTGTGCGTGCACGTGCATGTGTGCTGCGTGTGTGCACGTGTGTGCGTGTGTACTTGTGTGTGCGTGTGTGTGCATATGTGCTGCGTGTGTGCATGTGTGTGCGTGTGTACTCGTGTGTGCATGTGCGTGCATGTGTGCTGCGTGTGTGCATGTGTGTGCATGTGTGCTGCGTGTGTGCGTGCGCGTGCACGTGTGCACATTTGTGCGTGTGTACTCGTGTGTGCGTGTGTACTCGTGTGTGCATGTGTACTCGTGTGTGCGTGTGTGTGCGTGTGTGCTGCATTGTGTGCATGTGTGCACGTGTGTGCGTGTGTACTCGTGTGTGCTGCATTATGTGCATGTGTGCACGTGTGTGCGCGTGTGCATCTGTGTATCACGGGGCACCGTGTGTCCTTATGGAGGCCCATGGTGACTTTAGAGGTCTTGTTCATTGCTCTTCCTCTTTCTTGCTTTGCTGTGGGGTTTTCAGACTCTGCTTTCCCGGCCTGGAAGTGCAGACTGCCTGGCGTTTTTACATGGGATCGGGAATCTGAACTTGGGTCCTTCTGCTTGAGAGGCAAACGCTTAACCTCTGAGCCACCGCTCCAGCCTGTTGTGTCTTTTTCTTAATGTCCCGTGCCACGCTGCTCAGTGGGCACACCCCATCCGATGCCGTCACTGGCGCCACTTTGCATAAGAGGAAACTGAGATGCAGGGACGCCTCGCGCAATGATAAGTCACCCATATCAGGTCTGGATTTTGGTCTGGCAGGTTAGAGGGCTGCTTGTCACACTCCGGGACTCGAGTCAGCGCCGTCTCATGACTCAGGGGGACGTGGCAGCTGCTTCTACCCCTGCTGGGATACTGATGGCTCAGGAGGGGTGTGCCCTTTCCTAGCCCCCCTTAACCTGTGAGCCATGAAGGATGTGGGGGCCTCTCTCGGAGCCAGGACCCACCTACTTGTCAGGTGGTCAGTTGGTAGAACCACTGAGGAGTGGGGTATCCTAGCAACTCTTAAGAGACGGACAAGCGAAGCAGGCGTAGGGGTCGGGGAAGCATGCAGGTGGGAGAACATCGCTTCAGGATTCCGGGGTGGCAGGGGTCTTCAGGGGCAGGGGTGACACCGTGCATTAGCAGTCAGGTCTGTGAGCCTGGGGTCTGGTCAGGTTAATGCCCCATTCATAGGAGTCCAGGAGCATGCCGCGGAAGCGGCTCAGCCTAGACTCTTGTGATGTGCCCAGAGCTGGGCAGACAGCCCCAGGAGAGGTAACGTAGCAGGGATAGAAGGGGCTCTCTCAGGCTGCGGCTGCCTGCGCCCACTCAGGCTGCGGCTGCCTGCGCCGGCTCCTTGCAGTGGGATTGCTCATGGGTGACGCAGTGGGCGTGGGACGAGCCAGGAACACTGGAGGCTGGTGAGGCGTTGGCGAGCTGACAAGCCTTTGATGCCCCTCGAGAGGAAGGCGGCACTGGGGCAGAGGCTGCTTCCAGTGGGAGGTACGACCCGTGCTGCTGTGAGTCAGGCCTTAGGAATCGAAGATGAAACTCGGCACAACGGCCGAAGCCAACTAAAAATACAAGGAAGATCCAGCAGTGGGAGATGCCACCCCCCAGGGTTTCCCCTCAGAGCACATGTGAGCGCTGACAGCCGAGTGCCGGGTCCCTTGGGCATTAAGCTGCCGAAGGCCCAGGGCAGCAACTCTGTTCCGCCTGGTCCTGCCGAATCCCCACGGGGATTCGTGAAGATTTCTCTCACTTTGGCCAAGAGATGTCGAGCAGCCAGCTCATCCTCCTGCCCACCCACTCAGGGCCTTTGGGGTGCCTGCAATTAAATGCCCACATCTTGGGTTGCCGTGACTCCAGAGAGGTGGGGTGTCTGAATCACCCTGAGTTTTGTAATGACCCACGCCTCAGGGGTGTGCTCGCAACCACGGCCGCCCGGCTCACTGCCCTCTGTGTGTTTCTCCGGGCATTGAGGGCCTGGGCTGCCAATCACCCAAGGGCTCTGAGGTCCAGGCACGGTGCCCTCCCCAGTGTGAAGGGCAGGTATGACCTGCCCAGTTAGGCTTCTGTTTCTCAGATACGGAAGCCTTAGAGGGAGCTTGCTGCTTGTGAAGCAAGATCTTGCAGCCCAGGCTGATCTGGGCCTCACTGTGTAGCTGAGGACAGCCTTGAGCACTTATCCTCCAGCCTCCACCTCCCACATACGGGGTTGCAGGCAGGCACCGCCCTTACGGGCATGCACCACAGGTAGAGGCATGCACCACAGGTAGAGGCAGGCACCGCCCTTACGGGCATGCACCACAGGTAGAGGCAACCACCACACTTACAGGCATGCACCACAGGTAGAGGCATGCACCACACTTACGGGAATGCATCATAGGTAGAGGCATGCACCACCCTTACAGGCATGCACCACAGGTAGAGGCAGGCACCGCCCTTACGGGCATGCACCACCCTTAGAGGCACGCACCACTGTACCAGGCAGAACCCAGGGCTGCATGCAGGCTCAGCAAGGGCTGCGTGCAGGCTCAGCAAGGGCTCAGTCGCCTGAGCTATATCTCCAGCCTCTGTGGACTTTTCAGAAACATTTATTGATTAACGTATGAGAGACGGGGAGGAGAAAAGAGCAAGGACGCACACACAGCACCCTGTGGCGTCGGGCGCAGGCCAAAGGACTCGCTCCAGAGGTTAGTTCTCTCCTCCACCACGTGGGCTTCTCGGGATCTACCTCAGGTCACTGAGCTGTTTGGCTGGGTCCTTTCAGACAGATTTTTTTTTTACAGTAAACCCTCCTCCACCCCTCACCGCCCTCCTGCAGAGGGAGGAGATTAGGGCCCCTGGGGCCCTGGTATGCTGTAGGTTAAAGATGTAGCTAGCTGATGCTCAGGGCAAACCCCAGCCTCCCAACCTGGGCACTCTTCTCAGGACCGCAAGGTCTCGGGTCTCCTCTGGCCCAGCCACGCCCACCTCCCTGTGCTGTCCAGGATGTGACCTCAAAACATTCCCCAAAGGCCCCCTAACGTGTCTGTCTATAGACTGCTCTCTCCCCAGAGATTTGGCTCCTGGCGGAAATGCCAAGGTGGGAACAGCTCTGGTTTGTAAGGTGGCAGTGTGCTGCTGCTTCTGCTCTTGGACCCACTGCCCTGGACACCGCCCCAGTGTCCGCCTGGGTCACTGGGTGCTGGGTGGGCCTGGCCCTGGCCCGCCAGCTGGTGACCCGTGAAATTCAGCGCAACCTCCCTAATCAGCTTTGCCTGAGTCAGAGTCGCCAGTCACTGCTGGAGACAAAGCGTGAGGAGGGCGCCCCCACCTCTGGGAAGACCGAGTGCCACCCCACCCTGTAATTTTGGAGCGAGCAGGCAAGCGCGTGGGGGTCTAATTTACACAAGAGTGCAGAGGCCTTGGAGAGCCTGCCTGTTACAACTTTCAGGCGTGATTCTGCACCGTCTCATTAGAACGAGAAAATTCTCCTTTATGCTCCCTGAAAAAAGCATGCGCGGGAAGGAAGCCACAGGGGTCCCAGCAACGCCAAGCCGGATGCGATCAAGATCTGGGCACCGCGTCGGTGCCAGCCCCTCGCACCTGCAGACACGGGGCCTGGTCGCTCGTCGAGGGTGTCTGGAAAGGACAGCGCCTGTGCTGCAGGCCTGCTTGAGCTAAGCAAGCACAGGGCTCCATCCCGGGCACAAGGACCTCCTGACCACCAGACCCCACGTGCTGCTTGCACGTGATGGAGTCTGTGCCCAGGCCGCAAGGGCCGTGTGACAGGGAGAGGCGCCTGCAGGTCCATGGGCTCCGAGAAGGGGTCTAGGTGTTTTCCCTTGGGCTCTGCCTTACCACGCGTCACACGGCCGCTTCATGCCGCGGCGGCTGGCTCAGAGAGATGCAGTATTGGCCAAGGGTGGAGCAGACGCCGGGGCAGTGGCTCCCAGGCCCCCACTTCCTGGGAGAGAACAGGTTCCAGGCTCCTGCTGCATGCCTGGGGCATATTCCGGGCAGGAATCTCACAGTGCCCCCCACCCCCGTGGGATGTTGGATTGTGTCAGTTGCAGAAGATGCACTTGATTTAAAACATGGTTGTGAGTTTGTCCAGCCATACATGAGCATTCCATGGTGCAAGGGGGGGTTGGGGACGGCTCCGGTTGCATTTCCCCCAGAAATCTTAATTGCCTGCTTTGTGATGGGCGACCACAGTCGCCTGCTGGCCTGATCCAATTGCCTGGTGGTATCCAGGCGAAGTTCTGCTGATGACCTTGGGCCTAATCGTCCATTGGTGGCTCTCCCCCTGCCCAGCACACACACAGTGGGGGCTGTCAGAGTCCCTCCTCCCTCCTCAGCCCCGAGAAAAATGGGTTTAATTAAGACTTCCGTGATTAGTCATTTAATCAGTCATTAGGCTAACACAGATGGAGTCAATTAATTTTTTTTCACTTGAAAAGATAGTTGATGCTCAGCAGCCCGCAGGTGACCACTGTGCGGCTAGCGCTGCCCTTCCCTCCCCTGGAAGTCCCTCAGCAGGAGTGTCCTTGGGGGGGGAACCGCCGCTCACCTCAAGCCGGGGGCTCCGAGATGACCTGCCAGGCAAGACCACTGCACGAAACTGCAGGGGGAGCCCCTTCTGACCATAGCCCACCAGCACCGACGTGCTTTGGGGGGACTCGGTGGAGCACTAGAGGGGCCCGAAAGAGCCGGCACTTGGAGAATGTGCCCGCGAAGGGTGCCCTGGGCTATGGCGCGGGGAGGTAAGGCGCAAGCTCGTGGCTCCCCACTCCGCCCTGCAATGTAGACGAAATGGGCAGCACCTGGAGACGAGGGTTGTAAACGCCCATTTGGCCAGAGCCCCCGGCCTCAGCCGGCACAGGACACAGCCCAGAGCCTCTGAGCCGAGCAGACGCAGCTTGGTGCAAATGCTGCTGAGTGAGCTTAGTCCCATGGGAGTCCCCAGCCCCCACCCCGAGCCCTCCAATGCCTCTTGTCTGGGACCTGCGTCCCCCTTCTTCTCAGGGCAGATGCTCAGGGGCACGTGTGGGCAGTGAGTCTCCCAGGCCTTGGCCCCTGTGAGGCGGATGGGGGGAGCCTGGCTGGGGGGGCAGCTTCGAGGATGGGGGGTAAGGAGAATGACGGGCAGTCAGGGTTGTCTGGCAGGAGCCCCCACTCCTGACGCACACAAGCAGGACCACTGTCCCCCCACTTGGTGACCCAGCAGCAAGCCACCCCCATTGCAGAGAGCAGGGGAGCCCGGGGAGGAACTGCCGGGGTTCTCTGCTTCTCAGAGAATTTTAAGACGGAGAAATGAGCTCCGTCCTGTCGGCGCGGCAATAAGAAACAAGCAGGTGCGCGTGCGCAGCAGCGGCTGGGCCTGCCCGGCGCCTGATCTCCCTGCGCAGCAGGATATTTCCCGCCTGACACGGTGCGTGGGGCACAGGCCTGCAGTCTTAACCCTTCACCCCCCCCCCCGCCACCCCAAGGGCTCCCCAGACACCCACACAGGAAGTGACCCAGGCGCTGAGGACAGAACATGGAGGTAGAAAGTTACCAGAACTTTCCCCTTTGTGGAAATGGTCACGAGTCATCCACAGCTGTCCTGGGGCCACGCCAGGCCCTGCGATTGGGGCTGGTGGGAGGGGCTTGTGGCAATGTGACCCCAGCAGCAGGTCCACCTGCCTGCCTGCCGAGGGTCTCTCTGCCCAGCGGCCTGGGACAGACAGGGAGCCCAGCTGTCACTCTGGCCTTGAAGACCCTCCTGAGGGCTCTGGAGCGCAGCCGTCTCCACCCCTTGGCTCCTGCTGATGGCTCTCAGTTTGGAACTTTGGTTTGGGCTGGGGGGGGGTTGTCGTGGGAGCCCTGGGGCTCACTCCAGTGTAGCCTGGCCTGTCCCTTCTAAGAGCTACCCTGGAGTGGCAGTTTCCCTCAGTTTGTGTTTTGATTGGCTCTTGGCTGGGAGACCCCCTAAGCCTGGGAGGGAGACGAGCTCAGCTCTGTGAGACTCTCCAGCAGCTTGGGGCAGAAGCATCTGCGAGGGTCCCTGGCCTTAGCCCAAGGTTCAGGTCACCTCTCTCTGAGGCTGGGCTTGGCACGCCCTGGGGTCTGGAAGCTGGGACCCCTGGGCAAGAGCCTGGGCTCACCTCGGGAATGAGGAGGCTGGCCTGCCTCCTTCCAGCTGGGCCACCAGGGGCCGAGAAACCCCATCTGGTACTAAAGACCCTGCAGGGCTTGCAAAAGCTTGGTCTGCGGCCACTCCGTGACTCCTAGATCTGTGCCCTGCGTGAAGCTTCTCCGGAAGCCGGGCTGGCCTTCCGGCCGACTGCCTGCTGCAGGGCGCACCTGGGCGTGAGCTGTGCGCACGCGCTAGCCTCTGCTCAGAGCGCACCTCTCGGACACCTCCTGGGGGCCTTGTGCCCCTTCTCTGCCTGTCCTTCCTGCCAGGAAGACGCCAGCGCAGCTGGGTCCCTGCACTGGACTTTGGGGTGCAGGGATGGGAACAGATTCTGCTTCCAGCCAAGATGGAGTACGTGGGATGCAATGTGTCCTCCTGAAAGAAGAGCAGAAGCAAGCAGAAGCCAAGAGCTTACGGGCAAGCACGGGCAGAGAACCCAAGGGGCAGAAACGGTCTGGCAAGCCGCCATCTGTGGTGCCAGGAGGGGGACCCAGGCGTGTTTGGGGGTCTCCCCGGAGGAGGGCATGGAGCTGGGAGTCTGGAGACACCAGGCACGGGTTGGGCCAACCAAGCCGAGATGGCATACAAAGTGGGAAGCACCCACCCAGAGCCCACAGATGCCCCCCACAGAAGTGGGCAGTACCTTCAACCCCACCCAAGAAGCCTTGAAGCAAGATGCAGACAGCGCACTGTGTGAGCGACGCAAAGATCCAGCCCCCACGAGACACAATTCACAGCCTCTGGTGTCCAGTCGCAGATGCCCAGGAGCTGGGTGGAGCTCAGGTCACTGCCAGCTTAGGTGATGGAAGCTGTGCTTCCGCCGTAGAAATCACACAGGAGGGGACCGCCCACCAACAGACCTCCATGCTCACAAGACAAGAGAAGAAGAGAGAGGCAGAGAGAGGGAGAGAGAGGAGAGAGAGAGAGGAAGAGAGAGGAGCGAGAGAGGGAGAGAGGAGAGCTGAGGAGGAGACGAGAGAGGAGAGAGAGGAGAGAGACGGAGAGAGAGAGAGAGGGAGAGAGGAGAGGGAGGAGAGAGCGAGGGCAGAGAGGGATAGAGAGAGCCGGAGAGAGAGAGACTCACGACAGGCACCCATGAGGGATTGGAGAGAGAGAGCGAGAGATCAGAGAGAGAGAGGATGAGAGAGAAGAATGAGGAGAGAGAGAGAGAGAGATCGGGAGAGAGGCGATAGAGACGAGAGAGGAGATGGAGAGAGAGAGAGAGAGAGAGGATGCTCACAGAACAGGCACACCATGGGACATGTGGGGGTCAGAGGAAACCTCCAGAGGTTGGTTCTCTCCCCCCCCCCCCGAGGAATAGGCTCTGCGGACTGAGCTCAGGGTGCCAGGCCTGCAGGCGCTGGGTGGAGGTGAGCAGGCCTCCAAAGCAGAATCCCCAGGGGGCAGAGAGGAGGAGGAAGGGGAGGAGGGAGGAGAAGAAGGGAGGAGAGGGAGGAGGAGGAAGGAGTAAGAGGAGGAGGGAGGAGAGAGAAAGGGAAGAAGGTAGTGAGGGAGGGAGGGAAGGAGGAGAAGAGGGAGGAGGGAGGAGAAAGAAGGGCGGATGCGGGGAGGAGGACGGCAGTAAGAGGAGGAGGGAGGCAGAAGGAGTGGAGGGGAGGAGGAGGGAGGAGTAAGAGGAGGAGGGAGGGCGGACAGAAGGGAGGAGGAGGGGGAAGGAAGGCGGTAAGAGTAAGGGAGGAGGGAGGAGAAGGGAAGGAGGGGGGAGGAGGAGGAGAAGTAAGGGAGGAGGGTAGGAGAGAGGGAGGAGGGGAGGAGGAGGAGTAAGAGGTTAAGAGGCGGGAGAGGAGAAGGGAGGAGGGGGAGGAGGAGGGAGGAGTAAGAGGAGGAGGGAGGAGAGAAGGGAGGAGGGGGAGGAGGAGAGGAGGTAGTAAGAGAGGGAGGAAGAGGAGGAGAGGGAAGGGAGGGGGAGGCGGAGGGAGGAGTAGAGAGGAAGAGGAAGGTAGTAAGGAGGGAGAGGAGGGGCTAGCGGAGGAGGGAAGAGAGTAAGAGGAGAGTGAGGGAGAGGAGAAGAAGGGAGGAATAGGGGAGGAAGGAGGGAGAGAGAGGTCGAGGAGGGGGAGGCAGAGGGAGGAGTAGAGGAGAGGAGGAGAAGAGGAGGAGCGAGGAGGGGGTAGGCGGGTAGAGGCGGAGGAAGAAAGTAAAGAGGGGGAGGAGGAGAGGGGTGAGCGAGAGGAGGGAAGGGAGGAGTAGACGGCGGGAGAAGGAGGCGGGGGAGTGCGGTGGAGGCGTAGAGAGATAGGTAGGGAGGGGAGGGAGGGAAGAGGGGTGGGGGTTGAGGAGGTGGGGGGAGGGAGGGGAGGAGCAAGTATGTAAGGGAGGATGCGGAGGAAGGTAGAGGAGGAGGAGGAGGGCGAGGAGAAGGTGCTGGGCCAGCTGGAGACTATTTCTCTGGCAACTCTGGGGATTGAACTGACAAGCACTGTACGTATGAGGCAAGTGCCCTGCCATGGAGCCGGCGCCCCGCCCCTCACAGACACCCACTTTGAGACAAGGTCTCAGCGTGGGTAGCCCAGACTGGCCTGGCACTCCCTCCACCTCGGCCAATCGGGGATTCTCAGGCGCGCGCCACCATGTTTCTTTGGTGAATTTTCAGTTTCCATTAAATTAAACAAATATGTCCCTAATTTAGAAATGCCAACGCGAGCTCTTGGGAGACAGAAGCACGAGGACAGAGAACTCAAGGTCGGCTGCATGAAATAACCCACCGTAAATAAAACGTGTAGGGCGGTGATACCGAGCTTGTGGGAGTGGCGGGCTGGTGGCGGATGTGCCGAGGATCGGGAGACGCATGGGGCAGGGACCCCACCCCCCCCCCCCCCCCCCCCCCCTTCCCCCCCACCCCCCAGGTAAGGTGACAGGGAAAAAAGGTAAAGAGCAGCTGGAGAGTGGGTCCTGCACACACACGAAAGGGGCAAAGAAAAAAAAGAGACATCGAAGAAAACGCGGGAAAGACATGAGGAAAAACAGAAAAAAACCAAGGAAAGGAGGGATAAAAGTGTCATAAAGATCAAGGGAGTACAAACGCCTAAGTGACGCGAGACAGGTGATGGAGGGAGGGGAAGAGTAGTGCAAAAAAGCAAGAATACAAAGAACGAATGGAGAGGGAAAGAATGAAGAGGAAGAAGACAGACTAAAAAATATAGACGAATCCAAAAACAAAGAAGAAGAACAACTTAAGACGAGGTGAGGGACGACAGAACTAAGACGATATGAAGAAGCACTGTAGCGAGTACGTCTCGCAATAAGAACACCAGAATATATCCTAAATAGGACGTAAGAAAAAAATAAAGGATCAACCGCTACCACCGCCTGCTACCAAGAAGCCGAATGCCTACCCCCCCTCCTACCCCCTCCTCCACACTCCCATCCTCCCCTCCTTACACACTCCTCACACTCACCCCCCTCCTTCCCCTCCTACCCCCGCCTCCCTCCTCCTCCTATACCCCCTTCCCCCTGCCTGCTCCCCTCCTCTTCACTCCCTACCCCTTCCTTTTTCCCACTCCCCTCCCCCTCCCCCTCTCCCCTCCCCTCCTTCCTCCCCTCCTCCCCTCCTTTCCTCCTCCTCTCCCCTCCTTCCTCCCCGTCCTCCTCCTCTCTGCCCCCTCCCCGGGGACTCTTGGAGACCTGCTCTCCTCCACCCTCTGCTCACTTTGCAAAGCTCCCCAGGCAGTCTGCAGGTCTCTGCAGCTTCCCTGCTCCTGACTCTTGTCTTGTTGGGGTGCTGAGGGTGGCACCCCAAGGGGACCCACTTTTCAGGGCTTCCCACATGCGGCCCGTGGACTGAGCCCTGGTCATCGCTGCATCCCCCGGGCTCTGCTGCGCCCTTCAGCTTGTCCTTGTGAGCATGGAGGTCTGTTGGTGGGCGGTCCCCTCCTGTGTGATTTCTACGGCGGAAGCACAGCTTCCATCACCTAAGCTGGCAGTGACCTGAGCTCCACCCAGCTCCTGGGCATCTGCGACTGGACACCAGAGGCTGTGAATTGTGTCTCGTGGGGGCTGGATCTTTGCGTCGCTCACACAGTGCGCT
>JALPQD010000260.1:87221-97282 GCA_023101885.1 Typhlomys cinereus
AGGAGGAAAGAAGGAGAGGAAGAAGGAAGGAAGGAGGAGGAGGAAGGAAGGAGGAGGGAGGAAGGAAGGAGGGAGGGAAGGAAGGAAGGAAGGGGGAGGGAAGGACGGGAAGGAGGGAGGGAGCGGAGGGAAGGAGGAAGGAGGAAGGAAGGAAGGAAGGAAGGAAGGAGGGAAAGAGGGAGGAGAGAAGGAGGAAGGAGGGAAGGAGGGAAGGAGGAAGGAAGGAGGAGGAGGAAGGAAGGAAGGGGGAGGGAAGGAGGGAAGGAGGGGAAGGAAGGAGGGAAGGAAGGAAGGAAGGAAGGAAGGAAGGAAGGAAGAAGGGAAGGAAGGAAGAAGGGAAGGAAGGAAGGAAGGAAGGAAGAAGGGAAGGAAGGAAGGAAGGAAGGAAGGAAGGAAGGAAGGAAGGAAGGAAGGAAGGAAGGAAGGAAGGAAGAAGGGAAGAAAGGAGTGTGTAATGGTTACTTCTAACTATTGCTGTGAGACAGCATTCAGGGTCAAACAACTAAGGGAGAAAGGGAGATTTATTCACCTTAGAGAAACAGTCTTTCATGACAGAGGTGACATGACTGGTGGCTGAGGCTGGAGGCAGGCTAAGTCATGGCAGACATCCACGTGGCCGGAGTATTGCTGGAGAGTCTCTCTTCAGTCTTCTGTTTTGTGTTTCCTTTTGTCTATTCCACTACTGGAAGGTTCCAATGGGATCTAGGGCTGCTCTTGTATGTAATGTGTTTTGATCTGGGTAATTTCTTCAGGTGGTGTCTGGCGGCTGATCTTACTTAATACTAGGTGTGCTCAAGGTAACACTCAAGATTAATGATCACAGAAAGATACCCAAACATGGAAGCCGACCAGAGTCAGGTAGTCTTAGAGCAGCCATGCTGGGACAGTCTCTGAAGGTCTTTGAAGGTCACCCCCACTGCTGGGACTATCCTGAAGGAACACACCTTACTAATCTGGAGGAACTGGTTCTCATTCTCCATAAAGATAAGGTCGCCAACTTCCCCCAACCCATTCTCATTGTAGCTAAGTCCTACCATGAAGTCTGCACGTGATCAACTGGGTTGGGCCCCAATACGAACGGACCAATGAGATGCAAAGAACTGAAAGCTCCAATCAGGTTTTGCAGAACTGGAGCTAACCAATGAGGAAAGCCGCTTTTCCCAGGCCCACCTAACCCTATAAATACCCTGACCCTGGCAGCCATCTTTGAGTCCCTTGCCCCTCATGGGACTCCATGTCTGGAGTCTGTGAGTTCTCAGCCTTCCTGCCCCTACGGAATTCACGTCCATGAGTGCCACATTCTCTCCTCTAATAAACTCTGCCTTAATCCTCTCCACGTGTTTGATTTCAATCATCAGCTCACGAACAGTTACCTGCACACATAAGATCCCAGAGAACCCGCACCAGGAGCACTGGGAAGGCTAAGGATCTCTAACTACACTCAGCCACGGAACCTCTGGGTCTCTGGCCATTTACACAGCCAGCACCTCCCGCTTCCACTTTTGAGGACCCGGGCTTTTTATCATGTTGCTTTGTCCCTTGCATGTGCTCTGTTGGGGGAGGTTCAGTCTGCCAATCGGCTTCTTTGCCCCCCCCCCTCTCTCCCTCCCTTCCTTTCTCTCCCCATGACCTGCCCTCTGCCATACAAAGCAGACAGGAAGAGAGGACCAGAAGCTCCAGCCATGTGGCCGCAAGAGGTGAGGTCAGTGAATCAAGACAGGCTGAAGGAGAGGAGAGGAAGACTTCCGAGAGGAACAGAGGAGGGCGGGAAGGAGGGGGGGCAGGAGGAGGGAGGCTTTCGAGGGTCGTTCTTGAGGACGGTCTGAGTCAACACTTGGCCACTGCCAACAAGGAAGCTCTGCTGTAGGGTCCAAAGATGCACGTGTGTGACGCCTATATTTTAACTCCTTAGAGGACGCAAGGGCACATGGGAGAAAGTGGGCAGCATGGTCCAGGCACATCGGGGGCTCTGCACTGGTGGTGGTCGTCAGTCATTCCTGGGTCCTTTTGACTGCGCCTATTGTTGCACAATCTGGAGACTTGAGATGGTTTTGTGGTGTAAAAGGTGACCAAAGTCTAGTCTGAAGGTACGCTGCACTGCGCGAGGTGTCGGACCGTGAGGGGCCAAGTGTGGCAATTCCTGGAAGTGAAGCACGTACCCTCCTCTGTAACCCTCAGCACCGTCCCAAGACCGAAGGATTTGCCCAGAGTTCTGAAGCTCTTTCTCTCGCTTCTGCTCCTCTTCCTCCCAAAACACTCATCACTTCTCCTTCTCTCCTCCCTTCCACCCAGGACTCTCTTCCAGACTCCTCCTCCTTCTCTGCATCTTGCTCTTCCTCTTCTTCTCCTCCCCTCCTCTTTCACCCAAGGCTTTCTTCCAGACTTCCCTCTGCCAAGCTGTCATGGTGGCTTCTCTCCCTGTCGTTTCTCACCTCAAGCTCTCTCTTCTGTTCTAATCCCCCCATCTTAAGCCTAAACTATGCTCCCCTTGGCCACCAAGCCTCTCCTGTAATAAAACTCAATTCTTAAGTCTCTCCCTTGTGTTAGCTTCTCTTTACCAACGAACCTCACAATCACACATTGATGGAGAGTTGGTTGATTTTTCTCCGCTGACCTAACAACGGCAGACGGTACCACCACACCCAGCACACATGGGAGGACACGTACGGGGTGCTCAGAGGAGGAGACCCACACTTGTCATGGACTAGGTAGGTAACGGGGTACGGTACCTTCAAAAGACCTCAGTGGACATGGGGCTCCAAACATGGTTCTCATTCACACCTTCTGTCCAGGGAATGTTATCTCAGCCCCTTGACTCACCATGTCCTGACCAGATCCATCTTGGGGTCAATGAGCCAAGAGCTTCCTACGCCTATGTGGAGACTCAGGGCCTCGTCAGAGGTCAGAAGGACAGAAGGACGAGAAGAGGAGCCAGGAGAGCGCGCCATGTGCGTGTCATCAGCAGAACCTGACCTTGATCGAGCTTGTAGGCGCCTGGAATGTTCCTAGCTGGGAATGACGGGCGGGTCTCTGGCGTGGAGTGAGAAGTTCACTGTGTCCTGCGTTGGGACAGAGACACCATCTGTTCCTCCCACCGACCCCACCTCTTCTCAGAATGTATCTAGCCGGGAGCCAGAATCTAGGGAAACTGTCAGATCCGAAATCTCTTGCTTGCTGCTTTTGCAAGACGGCCGCATCTTCTCCTTCCTCTTCATCCCCAGGGGGTCCACACGCCATTGTGGTCAAGCATGGCTTACGTTCAGCCGAGGGCCCACCTGAAATGGCCCTGCCCTGGCCTGCCCTTGAGGCAGTTAACCAGGGAAGTCTAAGGGAAGAGGAGTATGTGTATCAGGGGAGATAGGTGGACTAAACAAGGTGAAACCTTGTGGTGGGCTCCTAATTGCTGAGCTCTCAGAAACAATCAAGCAGCATCCATAGGTACTGGAGGAACTGGGGGGTTTGGGGCATTCTGAATACTGTATGGCTTAATCGGGATAAGGATTCCTTACAATAAATTTGATAAAACCTGTGTCTGCTATATGCACACTTTTCTAAAGATGTAAAACTTTTTAATGCTTTTCTCAAATCTGACTCTTTATTTATTTAACTTGTTTTTAATTCTTTAATACTTTCATACGCAAATACAATAAGTAGGTGTTTTCACCCTTTCCTACCCAAACCCACCTCCCTGTACCTAATCCCACCCCCCTTCTGTCCCTCTTCATCCTTTCTCCTTTCCAGTCAGTCTGAAACTATAAAAAAAAAAAATTAAAGGAAGAAGCGTTTTCAAGCATCACCCTGAACTATAAATCCCTAGCCTTACAGGCCACGGTATATCTTTTTCTAATTCTCTGGAGAGATTTTTGTCTCCTCTTAATGGTCCTACGTTGTCACTCCTGAGTGGTGTGTAGTCACATCCTTAATCTTTAAACCACCTTATCAGTACAATGTTCACTCTTCTAGTTGAAATTATATCTGTTATTCCAGGAGAAAAAATGGTGACCAGCCAACCCTGGTTGCTTGCTTTTTAATCTTGTATTGTTTCACTTGTTGATTGGTTACTTGAGACCAGTTCTCGCTGTGTAGACCAAACAGCCCAGTCTCAGACTTGTGATCACTACCCAGTGATCCTCTAAGGCAGGTTTAGAGCAGCCATGTTGGGACGGTCTCTGAAGGTCTTGGAAAGTCATCTTTCACTGCTAGGATTGCCCTAAAGGAACACACTCTTCTTCGACAATTTCCCCCAACCTTTTGCTTATGAAAGGACATGGACATTAGCTCACCTGCACAGATAGGCCCCACCTTGAGGTGGGCACAAGATCAACTGTGTTGGGCCCCAGTGTGAACTAATTGAGGAAAATCCACTTCTTCCCAGGCTCTTCTAAAGGCATCTTTGGTGTCTGCCCCACAGGACACTGAACACTGGAGTCTGAAGTCTTTTCCAGCTCCTCGTTCCTCGTGGATCCCAGGCCTGGAGTCCATGAGTTCCATTCTTTCCCTCCTCTAATAAACCCTACTTTAATCCCCTACACATGTTCCAGTTTCAGTCTTGGACTCCAAACACAAGAGCCCTTCCCCCAACATTCGAAGACCACAAAGGGACATTTGGTGAGCAGAGGAAAGAATAACATTTGGAGACCAAGATGGGACAGCCGGGAGATCAATCCTGCAACATTCTCCCAAGGACTGGCGTAAGCGCCATGCTCCAGAGATCCCGGAGAACTCTGCCAGGTGCACAGCTTCTGCAGAAGGGGGGTACCTGTTGTTTGAGTCAAGGGGGCCAGCAGACAAGACAGACTGCCAAGCCTTTGTCTTCTAACATAGGGAAGGACCCTGGATGTCCCCCCACTACATGGAGCGTGGCCTTGATGGGCTGAAGGGAAAACCAGTGCATAATTAATTTCCATAGTGGTAAGAGTGGTAGTTGTGATAGTTAATCTTGGGTGTCAACTTGACCACACCTGGCATTAACTAAGATCAGCTGAGACCACCTGAAGAGATTATCTGGATCAATACAGTTACAATACAAAGACCACCCTAGATCTCATTGGAATCTCCCTAGATCTCATTGGAACCTCCCAGTAGTGGACCAGTTAAAAGGAACCATGGAAGAGAAGAAGAGAGTCCACTGGATGTTTGCAGTGAGGTAGCCTGCCCCCAGCTTCAGTCACCTCTGCCATGAAAGACTGTTTCTCCCCTCTGGAGCTGCAAGATGAATAAATACTTGACTTGGATGTTCTCTCACAGCAACAGTTAGAAGTAACCGTTACAGAAGGAAAGGGAACGTGTGGGTTCATGTGACTCTGGAGCAGTGAACTCAACATGGAGGAAGGTGGGAAAATGGAGCGTGTCACTGTTAGGCAGTTTTAGAGCAGCCATGTTGAGCAGGTCTCTGAAGGTCTTTGAAGGTCACCCCCCAGGGCTGGGACCACCCTGAAGCAGCACACCCTATTAGTCTGAGGAACTGACTCTAACCCTCACATAGATAAAGTCATCACCTTGCCCCAACCCTCTGCTCATGAAAGGATATCACAGCATCTCTGGTCCAAGTGAAGAGAGAGGTTATGATTCTTTTTATTTATTCTTTGCATGTGTAGGATATACACGAGTACAGATGTGTGTCGGTAGGTGCATGTGGCTGTGTCAGAGAGCACTGTGTGTGACTATGGAAGACCAAGGGCGACTTCGGGAATCACCCCGAATTGTTCTACTTCCTTATTGCTTTGCTCTGGGGTTTCCCAGGCTCTGCCTACCAGGGCCAGAAGTACAGACCACTACCATTTCCACCTAACATTTTGATGTGGGACGTGGGATCCGAACTCAGATCCTTGTGAGGCAAAGATCTGACCCTTCCAGCCCCAGGAGTTATTCTTCTCAGGGTAAAGAAAGAGCAGCATTTGGGCCCATTTAGCAGGAAAATGGCATGTTCCTATCTCTATGAAATGCTTCAATTCCCAGCTTTTGAGTCACTGACTCCTTTTCAGGGAGAGATACACCAGCTCCGCTCATCCGTCTATCCCAAGAGTGTAGAGCACTTTTGAAATGCCTGAAGAACATTCGCAAATGAAATGCCTGCCTGAGGTGTCCTTGGTTATCAGGAACTCCATCTTTTCAATAATGCAGGACAATGAGAACACAAAGAGCAGATATGCCAGGGGGCTTGGCTCACAGTCACCAGATGCGTAACCCCACCATGCACCAGCTAGCCTCGTATACACAGAAGAGCACTACGTACAGAAGCAAGAATGGCGTCCCGTGCAAAGCACAGTGCAATGGCCTGGGCACAATGCTCCGAAGACTAGCCTGGTCATCTGTCTCTGTTTCTTTATTTGTGTAGGAATATGTGCCCTTAAGCTAGTCCAAAGAGGTCTTAAGGAGGCTTAAGGGGATAAAGTAGAACGAGATAACACCACCAAGAGAAGGGGAATTCAAAGAAGGGAAAAAATAAAGGGCAAACAAGGAAAAGACTATAAAAGTGACTCAGAAAGAGGCCACTGCAAATACGCATGCCTAGAGATTTGTAACCCAGGGTTTCTGTCTCCTAGCAGACAGTATCCTTGGGATTGGCAGGAGCTGAAAATCAGACTCTTCCTCGGAAGGTCCAGAACCTTCTGGAAAGGCAGAGCTGAGAGGACAATAAAAAGCTGGTTTTTGAGCTGGGAGATGACTGGTGGCTTGGCACACAGAGATAGGATTCCTCAGATCCCATGTAAATGGCAGGTGGGGTTAGTGACCCACCTGTAATTCCAGCCTTGGAAGGCAGAAACTGGGAATCCCTGAAGGAAGCTAAGTAGCCCTATTGGCAAGCTCTGGATTTGATTAGAGACCCTGTTTCAAAAAGAACAAGGTGTAACTGTATCATAAGTTCACTATATTCATGTATGAAAAACAAGAATAAAATAAAATAATTTTATCATTTATTTATTCATTCACTTATTTTGAAGCATGTTCACACGTGGCCCAGATTGGCCTGGAACTCAAGGATGACCTTGAACTCCTGATCCTTATGCCTCTACTTTCCAAGTTCTGGGATTACAGGCGTGCACCACTACACCCAGCTATTTTTGCTAACTTCTTTGCTTTCTTTGCTTTTCGTTTTCATTTGTGCATGTGTGTGTGCCTGTGTGTGTGCCTGTGTGTGTGCCTGTGTGTGTGTGTGTGTGTATGTGTGTGTGTGTGTGTGTGTGTGTGTGTGTAGAACCACGGGCGAATTCGGGAACCACCATGGACGCCTCCACCTCCTCCTTGTTTACTCTGCCCCAGGATTCACAGGCTCCGCCCACCAGGACCAGAAACGCAGGCTGCCCCCGCTTCCACCCGGAGTTTGTACGTGGGATCTAGGATCTGAACTCAGGACCTTCTGCCTGCAAGGCAGAGGCTTAACCCCTGAGCCACCTCTCCAGCCCTCCACCACATGTTTTAAGATGGGGTCCCTCACTGTCTCTGACTCCCACTGATTCAACTAGACTCTGTCCAGTGAGTCTCAAGGAAGCTCCTGAATCCACCTCCCCAGCACTGGAGTTACTGATCCACGCTGCAGAGCTCAGCTTTTTTACAGGGGTTTCTGGGATTCAAACCCAGGTTCTGTGAGCAGATGTAATAATTACACCTTATCTGTTGCTGTGAGATGACGTTCAAAGTCAAGCAACTTAAGCAAGAAAGGGAGATTTATTCAGCTTGGGGTTCCAGAGGGGAGACACAGTCTTTCATGAAGGACACGACATGGCTGGTGGCTGAAGCTGGAGTCAAGCTAAATCTCTCCCATCCGTGAGGTTGAGAGCTGCAAGACTGTTTGCTGCAAAGGCAGACTCTCCTGGAGGTAGGGTGGGACTCATCCACCTCAAGGCCCACCCCTTGTGACCACCTTCCTCCAGCAAAGATCCACTTCTCAAAGGTGCCATGACCTTCCCAGACACGTGAGACTGTGGGGGACACGTTTCACACCATGACAGTAAGTGACAAGAATTTAACCCACTGAGCCACCCCCCCCGCCAACCCCAGGTTCCGCCACTGTGTAATTCCTCCCACTGTGGATTCAAGGAGACAAACCATGTGAGGGGTGAGCCCCATCTGTGGCTTCGTCAGCAGTAGAAACCTTGGTTCACTTCCGTCGTTTCAGGAGTTGTACAGATCCATCGAACGTGACCCTCTGTGACTCGATACCCTCCCCACAACACTCAAGGCCGGAAATGCCAAACCGCAGGGGCCTGCCGCAGGCTTTTACTAGCTGGCGAGTTAACAGAGAAGTGGGTGTGTTCTGACCACACAAATGAGCAGCTATGGGTAGTGTCTATTTTATTGCCTTTGTCTTTGCATTATCATTTGACCTGCAGTTGCGTTTCACTATAGTTAATCGTAGTATGTCTTCTCGTGCATTCGGAATGTTGTTCTAAGGAAGAGAAAGCCCAGCGCGCCGAGCAGGAATGGCACAAGAGCGGCTGAAGAGTCCCGAGAAGGCTGTTGGGAGATGGCTCCGTCTGCCGAAATGTTTTGATGCGCTGCCGTGAAGACCCGAGAGATGGAACGCTAAGCAAGGAAGCACATGTCTGCCGTCCCAGTACTGGGGGAAGACGGCAGGATCAGGGGCTTTGCTGACCAGCCAGTGGTCACATCGGTGGACTCCAGGCCCAGCGAGAGACCCTGTCTCAAAATAGAAGGTGGCGCGTGATAGAGAAACCAGACACTGAGCCCTGACTTCTGTACACACACGCACATGTGCGCACATGCAAACACATGCACAGCGCGCACTCACGCATAATAAAATCAAGGACATGGATGCATTGGGCTGAGGCGGTGACTCAGTGAGTAAAGCATTTGCTATTGAAACAAAAGGTCCTGAGTTCAGATCCCCAGAGCCCCAGGTAAAAGGCTGGGCTGGCGTGGTTGCCCGCTGTCATGGTTGGGCACAGGTGTCAACCTGACGGTGGAGGGTTTGAGCTCTGGGCACATTTGTAGAGAACTGGTGGTTGAATTAGACCCAGAGCAAACCTGCAGGAGATTGTTTAGCCGATGGGGGAGACCCAGCCCGTGGTAGGTAGGACTAGGCCCTGGAATAAAATACCGAGAGCTGATTGAGAGAGTTGGCCAGACTTTTGTATACTTGGCCAGACGTGCTGGTCTGGCAAGTAAGGATTGTCCCTCTCTCAGCCGCTAGGTAGAGATGGTGTGGCCAGTCCCCTCAGCCTGGTGCTGGTGTGAGCTCTCCTGTCAAGCTGGACTATGAACTGTAACCAGACTGTCGTAAGGAAAAACCCTTTGTTCCCTTAAGCCATGTGATGGTGATTTCAGCAACCATGCAAGCGAACTGCACCACCCACTTTTAATTGCAACCCCAAAAGGCAGAGCCTGAGAATCCCCCCACTAACCAGCTTAGCTCTATGAGCGAGCTTTGGGTTTGATTAGAGAACCAGACTCAAAAACAAAAAGGTGGAAAAGTGATGCAGGATGATTCCTAATGTCAACCTGAGGCCTCCACACAAACATGAGCTCACATGCACGCCGACTTGCACACACATGTCAGCATACACGTACATGCATACACCCCATATACTCAAGTGGAAGGGAAGAAAAGGCCTTCGTCAAGCAAAGGAAGGGATCCCAGAAGTGCCCGTAGCCTGTGGTGGTGACCATGTGTCGTGACACCTCCTTCTCCAGCCAGGCGCTCTCTCTCCTGGCAGGCAGAGACTTTGGTGGCTTCTTCCCATGCACACCTGGAAAGCATGTTTGTCAGTGGACGATTCAAGTGTTTAAGGAATTAGCGTCGTCGGGGCACGTGGCTCAGAGCTTGGCTCAAAGAACACCTTCCAACAGGCGATGTAAGAGCTGCGTTAGGGGCTCAGCCGCCTGGCAAGTTCAGCATCCACCTGGGAGACGGATACAGGTGACGACTGCAAAATCCTGTTCTCGGGAAGGCGCAATCTCCCCAGGGAGAGCTGGCACGCTCCCAGACAGAAACAATGAGCTAAGTCTGAGAACGTAGGTCACGCTGTGGGAAACCCGTGTAGGGGATTCGCAGGCCTGGTGGGAGGAAGGGAGAGAATCTCTGGAATGTGCCAGCAGAA
>JALPQD010000260.1:97307-157307 GCA_023101885.1 Typhlomys cinereus
ATGTCACCCTTGGGCCTCCACAGCCACACACACTCAAGTGACTTCTTGTCACACATCGGCACACACATGAGCACTCACCCTCATGCAAAACACACACACACACACACACACACACAGAATTTAAAACTGAAATCAATACAAGTATCCATGTGGCTATAGTTTGGTGCTGAATGTCCCAGTGGCCCAGGTCTGAGATTTGCCCCCAGGGTACAGTGGTTTAAGAGGAGAGGCCTGTGAAGTATTTAGATAATGAAAGTAATCCCTTGAGTGCGGCTTGTGGGGCCTAGTCCCCACTTCATTCTCTCCTTGCTTCTGACCATGGAGTGAGTCGCTCTGATCCGACCGCATGCTCCTGTCATGATGGCGCTACCTACCACAGGACCAAAGCAACAGCGTGAAACATGGGCGTGGCCCAATTCCAAAACAGAGTCAAACAAACTTTCTTTCTAATAAGTGATATCTCACACATTTGCACAGTAAAATGAAACAGACCTAACACATATGCCCATTGATTGGATCTAACACTGTTAGGATGGCAGATTGCCAGATCACAGCGAGTAAGAAGGTGGCGAGGTAGTTTATTGGGGGCTTTAAGAGTGGAGGAAAATGAAGGGGTAGAGTACGGAAAGATGTAAAGGGAATACCAAGTATAGCAAGACGGTCAAATACAGCCAGACAGAAACTTTACCTTGTTAAGTTTATTTTTAAAACAATAGGTGATTTCATGAGAAACAGGCTTCTGTGTGCATGTGCGTGGGTTATACTTCCTCCAATTAGATGCTGAGAAGTGGTATTGGCGAACATCAGATAGGAGTGTATGCTGCGTTTCCAGCCGGGTGGGTTTCTTCTCAAAGAAGGTTATAACCACAATCCCCCACCACACAGCAGAGTGTCTCTCTCCCTATAGTCTTGCGAGTGGGATGCATTACCAATTGGGGGGTTTTGCAAATGGTAGGAACATTATTCTCTGGGTAGTTTTTGTTTTTTGTTTATTGGACTTTTTTGTTGCTTGAATAAAACTTGAAATGAAGCCTTACTTATTTTTTGAGTCAGCTCTCAAAAGAGAAGAATACTCATGGGAAATAAGATGCAAAGAAAAACTGACCATGAGATGCACTACCAGAGCCACAGACAAATAAAGCAAAGTACTAGAAAGTTCTATGCAAGCCGCTAGAGGGAGAAGAGCAATCAACAGTCTCACCAGCTCTGAAGGCTGCAAGTAACAGTGGCAACCACCCTGGCAAAAGATATTGTCAGTGCAATATTGGCATAAATGTTATGGGGATAACCAACAAACAAAATTCCAGGCCTGCTTTTTCGGTAAGAATGCCATTCTTTGCACTGTACACCAGGTCAGAAGTTGTGGAAGGAGAGACCATAGTCCATGGGTATGGTGGTAGGAAGTGGTGGAAGCAATCTACTAAGAGTAAGTCTACGGACTTGATATTAAAGTACTTCTAACCATTAATTGTTATATCACAGACCAGAGGCGCTTTCAACACTCCCAGCTTCCTTTTGCAATGAAGATGTTTGATACAAAAAATCACAACTGACCAAAGTGCAGAGAATAAGTAACGTGAAGTTCTTGGCTATGATTGTTTATTCCGGGTATCAACTTGGCCACACCTGGCATTAACTAAGATCAGCTATTAGACCATCTGAAGAGATCCAGATCCATACTTTAACATACAAAGACCACCCTAGATCGATGGGAACCTCCCTAGATCTGATGGGAATCTCCCAGCAGCGGACCAGATAAAGGAACCACAGAACAGGAGACTGAGGAAAAGAGATTCTTCAAGGATGTCTGCAGGTGACTTAGCCTGCCTCCAGCTTCAGCTCCCAGCCATATTGCCTCCTCCATGAAAGACGTTTCTCTCTTAACTAGTAAACTGTAACGATAAATCTCTTTTTTCCCCTAAGCTGCTTGACTTTGAATGCTCTCTCATAGCACAGTTAAAAGTAACTATTACATGGCCATAAAAGACATGAAATGACCCTCAACACTAGGGTCAGAGAACACTGCAAGAAGAGGGTGGTGCGATGTGATGTGACAATCCTGAGGTGGAAGGGATTGGTCACACAACATCTTCTGGACATGACGGGGCCACGCATTTGCAAACTCACTGTACATGTGTCTTCCCCAGAGACCTGCACAAGACTCAGTCATCAGTATTTCACCATGGAATGGAAAAATCTCGAGGCTCCATACCTCCCTAAGACACTGATGATGGTTATTTTGGGTTGGATGAGGGAGAGGAGAGTTGCTTTCCTCAATGGCAGAGTCACTGATATAGGATTCATATTCCAGCAAATGCCCAGCAATGCCACTAATGGTAACTTAGTAAAACTTAGTAGGTTATATATGAAAAAAAAAAACATGAATGCAATTGAGAGACTGATGGGAGATTCGTAGCAGGGGAAAAAGTAGGTATTGCAATCAGCCTGCATGGTTGCTGATAAATCACCATCAACAGCTTAAGGGAACAAGGGTTTATTTCTCTTATGATTCCGTGTACAGTTCTCAGTCCAGCTGACTGAAGAGCACACACCAACACCAGGGCTGAGGGAACTGGCTACACCATTTTACATAACAGCTGAGAGAGGGACAATCCTTACTGTGCAGCCCAGCATGTCTGGCAAGCATACAGAAGGATGCCAACTCCCCCCACCGACTCCTCTGTCTTTTATTCCAGGGCCTAATCCCACCCACCATGGGCTGGGACCTTCCCATCAGCTAGACAATCTCCTGCAGGCTTGCTCGGGGCCCAACCACAACCACTAATTCTCTACAAATGTGCCCAGAGCTCAAACCCTCAACCGTCAAGTTGACACCTGTGTCTACTCTGACAGTAGGGAATTGGGATTGGGGTAATAAGGGGTGAAAATGACATGAATTCATATATAAAACACCTAAATAATAATACATACCAGAACAATGGCAGCACTGCAAATTGATCTACAGATTCACCATATCTATCCAAGTCCCGCTGACTTTTGGTTGTTGCAAAAACTTGGTGGTAGGTTGAGGCCATTTTTGTATGATGATACAGAAGATTGAGAAGGGAAGGAGTCAGATTAGTGGCTTAAAGGAATCTGCTGCAATCTTGGGGATCTGAGTTTGGTCCCCAAAACCCCCAGAGTGAATGTGGAAAACCAACTTCTGAAAGTTGTCTTCTGACTCCAACACTACACCGTGATGCATATAACACTTAAATAAACTATATAAAACAAAATTTTAAAAATAACAAAATAAAAAACAAAGCCCTCAAAAAGTTCTGAATAAAATGAAAAAAGATCTGGAAAAGAGTAACTGTAGAGAACTCACATTATGATAAAGCTACAATATGCGAGTGTGTCAAGAAATAGATGTCAGGGGATAGAATTTGGCTCACTCAGATTAGCTTAGTTTTAAGAAAGTTTCAAATAATTCCATGTGGGAAGAGGTGGGGAAACAAAGTTTTTTAACAAATGAACGTGAGTCTTGCAGAAAGATAAATTGGACCTGCAACTCATGTCGAATCAAAATTAAATTCAAAAGAAATCATAGATCAAAAAACAAGAGCTTATTAACTCTCAGAATAAAATGTAATGTAAAAATTCATATATTGGGTTGAGTACCAGCTTCTTAGGCACTAGCATTTGATACAACACTACAATTAACCTTCATGAAAGCTGACAAAATGTGCATTTAAATTATATCAGAAAAATGGAAGAAGGAAATACATCTCAGTGGCTGAATATTTGCTTAGCATGTTCAAAGCCCGGGGTCGATGACCAGCACCAGGAAGGAAAAATAAGTGAAGAAGAAGAAGGAAGAAGGAAAAGGAAGAGGAAGAAGAAGAAGATGAGAGGAGGAGGGGGGAAAGGGAGAGAAGGGGGGGAGGGGGAAGGGGGAGGAGGAGGGGAGGGAGAAGAGGGAAGGGGAGGAGGGGGAGGAGGAGGAGAGGGAGAAGAAGGGGAGGGGAGGAAGAAAAGTAGAAAGATAATACATTGGTTAGAAGAAAAATATTGCAAATTAACAATTTTGTATATTATTTTCTTATTTCTGTTAGGGAGCTTGTTTCCAAAAGAGTTAAAGGATCTTATGATTCAAAATAATAAACAGGAATAACTATGGGTTTAAAATGGATTTGAATAGACATTTTCCAGAGGAAGTCTACGAGTCATCAACAGGCACAAAATGAATAGAACGCAGCATCGTCAATCATTAGAGAAATCACATCAACCACAGATGGCTGGGACGGAGTTCAGTGGTAGAACACTTGCCAAGCAGGGCAAGGGCCTGGCTCAGTCCTCTGTACTTCGAAGAATAAAAAAGAAAGTAATGATCAAACAAAATCAGACATGTGACCCCATGGTTCTATTTCTAGGTATATCCCAATCCACTGAAAACACAAGATCCTTGGTTTCTGTTCACAGCAATGTTAGCATAACAACTTCAAACTGGAAACTCTGACATGAGCCAACTGGTAGATAAATAATATATAATCAAGCTTCATCAGTGGATATTATTCAGTTATGAAGAAATGGAAGTACTAACGTGTGCTTTACAACATATAATACCTAAATGTGCTAAACACGGGAGATTAGAGAATGGCGGCTAGAATGTCAAGGATCTTTCTTCCTTCCATTTTTATGTGTGTGCATATATGGAATGCATGGTGTATATATGTGTGTGCTGCATTAGACCACAAAAGCCTCTTGTGGTTCGATAACAATATATGTGTGTATGCAGGTGTATGTGAGTGTGTGTATGTGGAGGTCCAGGGGTGATACTGAAAACTATCCTGAATCATTACTCTTTTTGAGGCTGGGTCTCTAATCAAGCCCAGAGCTCATTCTGAGGATTTACAGTATCTGCCTTCAGGGGGCTAAAATACAGTGGGCTGCCATGCCTGTCTGGCATTTTAGTGAGCTGAACTGAGAATCTTGGTTATGCAATAAGCTATTTAACCACTGAGCCTCTCCCAACCCTGGGGATTCTTTCTGAGGCTATGAAAATGTTCTAAACTCAATTGTACTCATAGTCCACGAGAATCTATAAACACTAAAACCCCTAAGGTGTATTGAAGCAGGTGGATTCTAAGACCTGTAAATCCTTCTTTGTAAGTCGTCCCTGTTGCAGTTTCGCCTGCATGGTTGCTGACAAATGACCATCAAATGGCTTAAGGAAACGGGATTTATTCTCTTATGATTACTGGTTACAGTTCATAGTCCAGCTTGACGGAGAGCATGCAGAAAACACGGGCTGAGAAAACGGGCACAGCATCTCTACATAATGGCTGAAAGAGAGATGACCCTTATTGCATAGACCAGCATGTCTGGCCAAGTGTACAAAAGGGCCGACTTCCTACCAGCTTCAGTATTTATTCACCTGTTCGGGCCTAGTCCCACCCACATGGACTGGGTCTTCCCATACCACACACATCTCTTGCAGGTTGCTCTGGGCTTAACTAACCATTAATTCTCTACCAATGTGCCCGGAGTGAAACCCTCAACTGTCAGGTTGACACCTGTGCCCAACTATGACAGGTCCCAAAGTCAGGGAGCCTTGCAGACATCTGAAGAAGAAACATTCCACACAGTGGAAACAGTCTGAGAAAAATGCCCTAAGACAGGAGAACAACTGGGGTTGTTCAACAGGGGGCAACAAAGGAGGGAAGAGAGAGGTCACAGGACCAGGGTCAGAGGGGGCATGAGAGGCCCAGGCAGAAGAGAAGCCAAAGCTTGGGAGGACCGTGACCCGAGCCTTGCAGGGTGGAGCACAGAAGAGCCGCATCACTGTGTCTTATGTTACCAGAGGGTCTGCTGTACGTGGGGAGGGCAAGGTGACAGACGGCCAGGAGCCTGATCCCTAGAGACAACACCCCTCTAGACACCTTGGGATATATGATGGCAGGTGGTTGGGTTCTGCAGATTTTACTCATACATCAGCAGGACAACCCTAGAAATACAATGGCTGGTCTTATCATTCCAGTTGACAAGTGATTAAAAAATGGAAGCATGTATCGTTTCATCATAGCTTCCCAAAATCTCACATGGAATAGGTGGTAAAGCATGAGGTCGACACAAGAGTCTACGTTTTTATCCATCAAGCCACAGTGCCTCTCGGAATGTTCAGCAGTTGTCAACATTCTCTCTGTGCCTTCAGGTCCCACATGGTGTCGCGTTTCACCTTTCCTGGGAGATGCCAATGAGGTCTATCCCTCTAGAAAGGAAATTGGGACTGGCCAAGTAACTACTTGCGGGTTCTCTGGGGACTTTTATACCTCCAGCTTCTTGTGTTTGGGAGGGGAAGATGAAACCAGAGCACAAGTAGAAGGTTAGGGCAGGATTTATTAGAGGAGAGAAAGAGTGGAACTCAGATGTGAATCTGTGAGGAGCAACAGAGCTGCCAAGAACTCGCAGGCTCGAGACATGGAATCCATGAGGGGCAAGGGAATGAGAGGAACCCAGGATTAGCCATGGAGTCCCATGGGGCAAAGGAGCCAATGATGGCTGCCAGGGTTGGCAAGTCGAGGAAAAGCAACTTTTCCTCATTGGCTAGCTCCAGTTTTCTGCAAACCTTTACATTTCACTGGTCTGTTCATATTGGGGTCCAACCAGTTGATCTTGTGGTGATCTTGTGCAGAGGAAAACGCCACGTTAAACATGGAAGCTGCAAAGGAGACTAATCTCCTATTCCTTTCATAAACAGAGAACTGGGGAAAATTAGTAAGCTTATCTCTGTGCAGGATTAGAAACACTTCCCTAGGTTAGCAAGGTTTGTTCCTCGGGGTAATTCCAGCAGTGGGGGATGACCTTCGAAGACCTTCAAAGACCCGCCCCAGCATGGCTGCTTAAAGTTCCTAATAACAATAATGCCAAGATCCAACTTGACAAACCCATAAGTGTACTGGAGTTATTTATAGAATTAGAGCTGAGGGATTTCTACGGAGCCGGGGTGACCCCAAAGCAGACATACTGAAAAGTCTCATACTCAACTAGGTGAGGCTTCCCCAGAGCAACACAGAACTCAACTTCAACACCCTCCTCAACCTATACAGCTTCAACCGACTTCCTTAACTAACACACCAGCCCCACTCCAATATCTCAGCCCCAAGGTCAATGCCAGAGCATGAGCATCTGACCTCAGACCTCATATAGCCTGGGGCACTTTGAGGAAGGCATTAGGGAGAATAACACGCTAACTGGGAAATGCTCCAGGTAAGTCCATAGCCCGCCACTTCCCTATACTAGAGAACATGAACAGTCAACTGGTGCTACCTTGGTGGTCCTTGCAAGTGATGGTCAGGCATCTTCAGCACAGGGCCATGCTGGGAAGGTCTCTGAAGGCTTTAAAGCCATCCCCCACTGCTGGAATTATTCTGAGGGTACACACCTGCCAATCTAGAGGAACGTGGTTCTGATTTCCCACAAGATAGGCCACCAACTGTCCCCATCTCTCTGTCCATGAACATCTAGGAGATGAGTTCTCCATTGCAGATAAGTTTCTCCAAAGAAACAGCTGGACCAGGAGGTTGGTCACAAGGTCCACTGTGCTGGGCCCCTGCTGGGACGATTCTCCCAGGCACACACTATGTGACGGCTCCAGCCATCGGGCGGCTCCAGGCCATCGGGCGGAGAAAGGTGAATATGCTGCAGGCCCTTTACCCCTACCCAAATCCAGGGACCTCCGGACACAGCAGGGAGTCTATCAAGGCGACACTCCATAACTCACTCATACACAAGCTCCTGGCTGTAACGACCTGACCACCTGCACCTCCGCCCATCCCCTCCAGAGACTCGGCAACGGACAGGGAGTTTGTCAAAGCAAAATCTCAGTTTATGGGGGTAACAAATCAGCTTATATAGACAAAGATCCAACGCCGAAACCCAGCCAATTACGTCAAGCGCACAAACACCAGCCATTACCTGATGGTCAGTATAGCACATACTCTGCATAGGTCAGACTAAACAATATACTATGTTGGCTCCTATAAGCCAATTAGGACTCTCAGTAATGGGATCAGGGTTATGCCTAGAGACACAAGCTCCCAGTGCCATCTTTGGTCCCATGTGCTAAGCCATGCCCTGCTCACTCCCTCCCAGACCGTTATCTCTGGGTGGGCCCAACATATCCCCCTTTTTGTTTTAATAGAGACGGTATTTACAATTAACTATACATATTTCAAAGTCCCATAAGTCCCAGCATGAGCTTTCACTGTTGTCCTTCCCAGTTGGTCTTCTCAGTCAGGCAGTTGGCATCAGCAGCAGGCATGGCAGCAGGTAGCTGAGAAAGTTGCATGTAGCTCACAGGGCAATACAGGCTGCCTGGTCTGTCATTAGACCAAGGCCTCACAAGCCTCCAAGCTTGAATCATGTCTCTGGGGGGCGCCGTGCATGGAGTTCGTAGCATGCATGGTCTCGTAGATGAAGTGCTGTTGAGAGATGTGCTGAGGAAACACTTAAGCGATATAGTTATTAAATAACAATTTTATTAGATGTTAGGTCAACACAGATCAACTTTTAAAAATTTAAAATGTTGATGGTAAAAATGCCAGTCTTAGCTGTTGGTGGGCTTACTCCCCTTTTTGTTTTAATAATGGGACCTTTAATTAGTTGAGTATGAGGTCATCTAGCAGAGGGGGATATCATTTGGGAATTTTAAAGACCTTCAAAGACCTTGAGAGACCCATCCCAGCATGATGTTCTAAATCTGCCTATTTTACCTCTAGCTTATTTGGGATCCAGACTGCTCAGGGATAAGGGTTGACGATCATTCTGGCTTCTTCCTCTGCTGAAATGGGGGGCTGAGTGAGATGAGAGCAGCCTGGCATCCTCATCTAACAAGTGTTGGGATATAGTCTATTACTTAAGTTTCCTTAACAGAGACAAAACATAGATTCAACTTTTAAGATCTATACAAGGATTAAACCATTGTAACTGGAAAGGCACATGGGATAAACAAAAAAAGCTTAGTAATTTATTGTGGGTACAGGCAAAAGTTAGTAAGAAAACCTATACCTTACCTGGAATAGTCATTGTTTTTGTTTGGTGTAAAACTAAGAATTAATCTGCATATTGAAGACCTTTTTTCCTCTAGCAGCTGTGAACTCTATGATCACATCTAAACCTGTTTAAAAACCATGTGGACGTTCTATTTGTTTATTAAATGAGGGAATGTCTAAAAGCAACATTGTAAATATATAAAGAATTTCAGTAGTTACTTTGTGAGAAACATTTTCTTGATCATTAACATTTAGTAAAACAAAGATTGACAAAAGCCTAGGATGGAAGTTGAGCACTGGAATTTTGTGCTCCCTAGTCTAGAAACAAAGAGGCTTCCCATTTGTATGTTAAACCCAAGGTTCCATGAGATGCTCAACCTGGCGTTTTGGGCCTTCTTTTGCTGGATATCAGAGGCAAACTCCTTTTTCCCATCGGAGGGAAGCTAAGAGCTTCAGGCCATTTCATTGATCTCCACCAGGGTGTCGACCCTGGGCCCTGGGGTCCAGGGGGCAATCTTTCCTCCAGTGGAATTCCCATGTTTGGGACATAGGCCACACGAAAGCTTCCTGTGCTCACAACCGCTTCAAAGCGCCCAGTCTGGTCATATTCAAAGCATCTTTTTATCTCCCTGTTGGAAGGGGTCCTGGGTTGGTCTGCTGGGCATGCTTGTAATTTTTACCTACTTCTTAGGCAAATGTCAAGTTTTGATTTCTTGTTTTGTGGCTCTTTCTTTCTTTTGTTTCCTTTTTTTTCAAATTAAGCCTATTTTTATCACAGGCAAAGTACACAGAACAACAGACAGTTTGTGTGTCTCCCCCCCAGTGGATGAGGGGAAAAAGCTGTTTAAATCAAGCTAGATAAACACAGAGACAGTCCCCTCCCACTGCACAGGGAACTGAGGAGTTTGCACAGCAGCCTTCCTCAACCCCCTGAGGAAGGGTGATTGATGGCACTTTCCTCTTCCTGGTACTGTGCTGGGGTGAGGTGGGGGCTCTCCAGGTTTTGTACAATGTCTGCTATGGCACTCCAAAGGGACCTTTACCTAGTTTTTCCATGTTGTCCTCTTTAATCTCTTGCTTTCCAGGGATACCAAACTGCAGGGCGATTGCCCTCTGTATCTAGGTTCTCAGTACACTTGGGCTCCAGCTCCAGATTCTCTGCTTTAGCCTGATAGGGACCAGTGCACCCCAGCGCCGGTCGGAAGAATTTTTGGTGAGGGTGAGCAGGGAAGAGCTCTCGTCCAGCCTGCCTGCCCCCGGTTCCCTCTTGAAGGGAGCTAAGTCTGGATACTGGCGACCGGTCCCAGTCGCACTCCCAGACCAGTCGCTGCTCCCCATCCAGTCCCACTCGCAGACCAGTCCCCTCTCGCAGTTGCTCACTTGCATTTTTTCCAGCCTCTGGACTGCGTGCGGCCCCTCCCCCACAAGTAGGGATAAATCTCGGTGAAAGGAACTGTCCGTGGCAAGCACCATCGCTGGCCACTCCCCAACCTGCAGGTCTTGAGGCGCGCGCAGCTCCACCCTCTCTCTGAGCCTTTTGCTCTCAGTGTCTGTCAGTTCTAGGAGCTCTGGCAGCTCCGCCCCCTCTCTCAGCTCCGCGGGGCTTTCTGCCTGGCATGTCTGGGTTTTCTCCCCCACAGACTTTTCCCAATCTCCTTGGGTGCCCAGCTCTGGGGCACCTTGGTCCAGTGTGATTCCTCTAAGTCACTGGCCCGCTCCCTGCGGCTTTCCCGGTCCCCGGTCCAGCAGCCCAGGTCCCAAGGAGGTTTTCCCACCCTGCTTCCCTCCATCCCCGGCGAGTGGCCCAGCAGAACCTGCTCTGCCGCACGGCTCCGAAGTTGTAGGGAGCTAGAAGCTGCTCTGGCTGCTCCTCACTACTTTCCCCCGCCCTGCGGCCCTGCATTCCCAGGATTGTTTCTCGAGCTGCTGCTCGCCGAGACCCGGCGGGTGGCCAGGCAGAATCTCTGCTACACTCCTGCCCCACTGCGCGGAAGGGCACCCAGGAGGCTATTTTTGGCTCCGATGGCTGGGGCCCTCCCCCTTTGCCCGGGGAGCCAGAAGCCGGCTCTGGCGTTCCCTCCACCCCTCCCCTTTTGCCTTTGCCTCGTGGAGGTTGGACTGGATAGGGACGGAATGCTGCTCTCAAGGGCAGAAACAATGGAAATAAAATCCTGGAGAAGGGGACACCCCAAAATGTTCCTCCCACTTCTCAGCAGATTTTCACTTGCTCCAGGTGTGGACGAAAACACATTACCGATTGGATCCAAGGTGCTAATTCAAGGGCTGTTGGCCACATTTTTGAAATAGCAGAGCTTGTAACCTTTATACCCTGGCTTCGTATAGATCCAAGTCTGCTGGCACGTGTTTATTCTTGCACGTTGAATTCCCCATATTTCCCAAGTTTTCACTTACCCAAAGTCTGCTTAGCTCCGCCCGTTTTGAGAAGCTTCCTCACACGGGGCACCAGAAGGCTGGGACGATCCCCAGGCACACACTGTGACGGCTCCAGGCCGTTGGGCGGCTCCAGGCCATGGGCAGAGAAAGGCGAATATTCGGCAGGCCCTTTACCCCTACCCAAATCCAGGGACTTCTGGACACAGCAGGGAGTCGTCAAGGCGGCACTCGTCACTCACTCATACACACAGCTCCTGGCTGTAACGACCTACCACCCGCACCGCCCAGCCTCCAAAGACTGGCAACGGCGGGAGTTTGTCAAAGCAAAATCTCAAGTTTATTGGGGGTAACAAATCAGCTTATATAGACAAAGACCCAAGCACGCGAAACACCAGCCAATTACCTCGATGATCAGTAGACACATACTCTGCATAGGTCAGACTAAACATATATCTATGTGTCTATTGTTGGCTCCTATAAGCCAATTAGGACTCTCTGTATTGTGATTAGGGTTACGCCTAGGACACTAGCTTCCAGCGCCATCTTTGGCCCTATGTGCTAAGCCCTGCTCACTCCCTCCCAGACCGTTATCTCTGGGTGGGCCCAACAGGCCCCCACATGAACAGACCAATGAGATGCAGGGGACCAAAAGCTTCAATCAGGTTGGTAGAAATTGAAACTAACCAATAAAGAAAATAAAGAAAACCTCCCTTAGCCTATCTAACCCTATAAATACCCCTGACCTTGCCAGGCGTTTTGGGCTGTCTTGTCCCTTATGGATTCCATGTCTGGAGTCTGTGAGTTCCTTTCTGACTCCACGTCCTGAATTCTGTTCTTTTTCTCCTCTAATAAAATCTGCCTTAATCCTCTATAAGTGTTCTGATCGCAATCCCAAACACAAGAACCTGGACCAAAACAAACAAACAAACAAATGAACAAACAAACAAACAAAATAAGCCGGAGACATTTAGAGCTGGTCAGACACAGGCAGGGGCTATTCCTGCAGAGGAAAACGCCACGTACCATATGGAAACGTGTGAGGACTTTCAAAAGTTTGCGTGCTACAGCTGAGCACTGGAATTTGCATGGTAACAAAATCACATTCCTAGGGCTCAGTCTAACAACTTCCTACTCATATTCAAACAACCAATCGCCCTAGAAGTGAGCCAACTTCAGTGCTGAGCTGCAGGGAAAAAAAAAGTCAAGGCCTTAAATGAAGATACTATAAAAAAAAAAAAAAAAAAAGGCTGAAAAGGAAGGCATCAGCTTTGCAGGGATTAAAATAAATGTCAGGAGAAGGGAGACTCCTTCAAGTGTCACAGAAGGGAAATTATCTCGGGAACGTTTGTCCAACTGAAATTTGGGAGTTGACTACAAACCTTATTATAATGAGAATAGAATGTTCTTTACTTTTTAGTGTTTGAACTGAGCTGTGCGTGTTGCTCTCCCGACAGCCTTTGCTGAAATCTTGCCAGACGATTCTGGACCCTGCTGGCCCATATCCAAGTTTTCTCCACCTCCAAAATTTTGAATTCAAAGGAAATTGCATGTGATGTAAATGACGTCTCTTCAGGATAGATTATTTTGTTCCCACTTCCTCCGCTGTCCTCCTCCTTCCCCTCTTCTGCTTTAAATCCCGCCCGTGTTCCGTGTGCCTAAAGATCTTCCATTTCCACTTCTTGTGTGCTTCAGCTCCTCTTGATCACGTGGCCCTTCTCTCCCTTCCCCTCCCCACCCCTGTACCACACAAGGGTGTGATAGTTGGAGCAGCAGCTGCCGTCTTGCCGCTGAAGGGAAGAGCCGAGAGAATTTCAGAACACCAGCTCACGCTGAGACGCTGGGCCAACCCTGGAATTCCCTTCCGCTAGCTGTCATATCACACAAGAGGTTTTAAAGATTCTATGGCTTCAGTGGGGTTTTCTATTCTATCAGAAGGTGTAGGAACTACTTCTATAGTCTTCCCTAACTATTGCCTAGTATTGGGTTGCGGGTGGAGGTGGGGGGGTGGAGGGAGGAATATACCATCTTTCCTGCTTTCTCCTGTCTCTCCTCTGCCAGCCCCCAGCTTCCTAACCCCCCAGCATCTAAGCCCTGGCCTGACTCCAGTGAGCTCAGGGCACAAGGGTCTTCACAGGACTCAACACCATCTTTCAGGATAACAGCATCATTCTCCCACAGTGGGTCGGTGACAGGAATGGCCGGAGGCCAGCTGCCAGCAGCTTCCTACAGACTGTCAACAACTGTCCTTCTGTTATGGAACCTAAATTTCTCGGGACATGAAATATTGCACATTGTCTTGTCATGTATTACCTTGCTTTACTCGGAGGCAATATTTTCCTCCAATTCAAAGATGACTTCGTGTAATGGTTACTCTTAACTATTGCTGTGAGAGAGCACAGAAAGTCAAGCAACTTAAGGGAGAAAGGGAGATTTATTTAGCTTACAGTTCCAGAGGGGAGATACAGTTTCTCATAGAAGAGGCGGCATGGCTGGCTGGCCAAGCTGGAGGAGGCTACGTCACTGCAGACATCTTGGAGGCTGAGAGCTGCAAGACTGCTTGATGCAAAGGCAGACTTCTCCTGGAGGTAGGGTGGGACTCATCCACCTCAAGGCCCACCCCTTGTGACTGCCTTCCTCCAGCACGGCTCCACCTCTCAAGGTGCCATGACCTTGCCAAACACATGAGACTGCGGGGGACATGTTTCAAACCATGACACTATGCTTTCAATTTATATAAAATTTGGTAGGGCTAGTGAGATGTGTCAGTGGCTAAAACACTTGCTGATGGATGTGAGAAACGGGATTCAGATCCCCAGATTCCCACATAAACACTGGGTGGACATGGTGGCCAAAGGGTCTGTCTGTAATCCCAGCACCTATAGGAAATGAGAAAGGGAGACCCAAGAATCTGCAGAAGCTCCTGAGCCTGGCTGACGTAGCCGTGGTGAAGCACGGTGGAAAGAGAGGCAAGGGAGGACAGATGACACCGAAACTTGTCCTTTACCTCCACATACATGCCACGCACATACACACATGTACTCCCATATCTGATCCATTTAACACACCCACATATATGTATGTAACACAAAACACAACGCACACACAAATGTTTTTTAAAAGTGAGGTGTTGGGATCTGGGATCTGACCTAGGTCTTTCTGCTTGTGAGGCAGAAGCTTAACTCCTGAATCATCTCTCCAGCCCCAAAACTTCAATTTTTAAAAAACATTTGTGTGTGCGTGTGTGTTTGTGTATACATACATATATGTGTGTGTGTATAAATGGATCAGATATGGGAGTACATGTGTGTATGTGCGTGGCATGTATGTGGAGGTAAAGGACAAGTTTCGGTGTCATCTGTCCTCCCTTGCCTCTCTTTCCACCGTGCTTCACCACGGCTACGTCAGCCAGGCTCAGGAGCTTCTGCAGATTCTTGGGTCTCCCTTTCTCATTTCCTATAGTGCTGGGATTACAGACCAGACCCTTTGGGGGGGCCAACCATTCCACCCAGTGTTTATGTTGGGATCGGGGGATCTGAATACGCCGTTTCTCACTACATCAGCAAGTTGTTTTAGCCACTGACACATCTCACTAGCCCTACCAAACTTATATAAATTGAAAGCATAGTGTCCATGGTTTTGAAACAGTGTCCCCCGCAGTCTCATGTGTTTGGCAAGGTCATGGCACCGTGAGAGGTGGAGCCAGTGCTGGAGGAAGGCAGTCACAAGGGGTGGGCCTTGAGGTGGATGAGTCCCACCCTACCTCCAGGAGAGTCTGCCTTTGCATCCAGCAGCGTGCAGCTCCTCAGCCTCCATAATGTCTGCAGTGACGTAGCCTCCTCCAGCTTGCCAGCCAGCCATGCCGCCTCTTCTATGAGAAACTGTATCTCCCCTCTGGACGTAAGCTAAATAAATTCCCTTTCGTCGCCTTAAAAAGTTGCTTGACTTTCTGTGCGACTCTCACAGCAATGTTAAGAGTAACCATTACACGAAGTCATCATTTGAATGGAGGAAATTATTGCCTCCGAGTAAAGCAAGGTAATACATACAAGACAATGTGGCAATATTTCATGTCCGAGAAATTAGGTTCCATAACAGAAGAACGTTTGTTGACAGTCCGTAGAAGCTTCTGGGCAGCCTGGCCTCCGGACTGCCTGTCACCGACCACTGGGGGGAGAATGATGCTGTTAGCGGAAAGATGTGTTGAGTCCTGTGAAGACCCGGTGTGCCCTGAGCGCCTGGAGTCAGGCAGGGCTAGATGCTGGGGGGTTAGGGAAGCGGGGGGCTGGCAGAGGAGAGACAGGAGAAAGCAGGAAAAGATGGTATAGTCCTCTCCTCACCCCCCACCTACCCCGCACCCAAACTAGGACACAATATTAGGAGACTAGTAGAAAGTAGTTCCTACACCTTCTGATAGAATAGAAAACACCACTGAGCCATAGAATCTTTTAAAACCTCTTGTGTGAGATGACTACGGAAGGGAATTCCAGGGTTGGGCCCAGCTTCCTCAGCGTAGCTGGTTTTCTGAAATTTCTCTCGGCTCGGCCCTTCAGCGGCAAGACGGCCAGCTGAGCTCCAACTATCACACCTTGTTGGACAGGGGTGGGGAGGGAGGGAGAGAAGGTCCACGTGATCAAGAGGAGCTGAGCACAAGAAGTGGAAATGGAAGATCTTTAGGCAACACAGAACACAGGCGGGATTTAAAGCAGAAGCGGGGAAGGAGGAAGGACAGCGGAGGAAGTGGGAACAAAATAATCGATCCTGAAGAGAACGTCATATTACATCACATGCAATTTCCCTTGAATTCAAAACGTTGGAGTGGAGAAACTTGGATATGGGCCCACAGGGTCCAAATCCCAGGGGGGGGGGGGGGGGGGGGGGGGGGGGGGGGGGTATATGTTTAGTCTGACCTATGCAGAGTATGTGCTATACTGATCATCGAGGTAATTGGCTGGTGTTTCGCGTGCTTGGAGTCTTTGTCTATATAAGCTGATTTGTTACCCCCAATAAACTGAGATTTTGCTTTGACAAACTCCCCGACCGTTGCCAAGTCTTTGGAGGGCTGAGGCGGAGGTGCGGGTGGTCAGGTCGTTACAGCCAGGAGCTGTGTGTATGAGTGAGTGACCGAGTGCCGCCTTGACAGACTCCCTGCTGTGT
Organism: Typhlomys cinereus; assembly: GCA_023101885.1. NCBI lineage: Eukaryota > Metazoa > Chordata > Mammalia > Rodentia > Platacanthomyidae > Typhlomys > Typhlomys cinereus. Next base: position 113,849 of record JALPQD010000260.1, read on the forward strand.
CCAGAAGTCCCTGGATTTGGGTAGGGGTAAAGGGCCTGCAGAATATTCGCCTTTCTCTGCCCCGGATGGCCTGGAGCCGCCCAACGGCCTGGAGCCGTCACAGTGTGTGCCTGGGAGAATCGTCCCAGCATTCTGGTGCCCCGTGTGAGGAAGCTTCTCAAAACGGGCGGAGCTAAGCAGACTTTGGGGTAGTGAAAACTTGGGAAATATGGGGAATTCAACGTGCAAGAATAAAACAGTGCCAGCAGAACTTGGATCTATACTAAGAAGCCAGGGTATAAAGGTTACAAGCTCTGCTATTTCAAAAATGTGGCAAACAGCCCTTGAATTAGCACCTTGGATCCAATCGGGTAATGTGTTTTCGTCCACTACCTGGATGCAAGTGAAAAATCTAGCTGAGAAGTGGGAGGAACATTTTGGGGTGTCCCCTTCTCCAGGATTTTATTCCATTGTTTCTGCCCTTGAGGCAGCATTCCGTCCCTATCCAGTCCAATCTCCACCAGAGGCAAAGGCAAAGGGGGAGGTGGAGGAACCTGCCAGAGCCGGCTTCTAGGCTCCCCGGGCAAAGGGGGAGGGCCCCAGCCATCGGAGCCAAAAATAAGTCATCCTGGGTGCCCTTCCGCGCAGTGGGGCAGGAAGTGTAGCAGAGATTCTGCCTGGCCACCCGCCAGGGTCTCGGAGCAGCAGCTCGAGGAAACCCTCCATGGGAATGCAGGGCCGCAGGGCCGGGAAAGTAGTGAGGAGCAGCCAGAGCAGCTTCTAGCTCCGCGTACAACTTCGGAGCCGCTGCGGCAGAGCAGAGATTCTGCTGGGCCACTCGCCGGGGATGGAGGGAAGCAGGGTGAGGAAAACCTCCTTGGGACCTGGGCTGCTGGACCGGGGACCGGGGAAAGCAGCAGGGAGCGGGCCAGTGACTTAGAGGAATTCACACTGGGCCAAGGTGCCCCAGCGCTGGGCACCCAAGGAGATTGGGAAAAGTCTGTGGGGGAGAAAACCCAGACACGCCAGGGAGAAAGCTGCGTGGAGCTGAGAGAGCGGGCGGAGCTGCCAGAGCTCCTAGAACTGACAGACCCTGAGAGCAAACGGCTCAGAGAGGGGGTGGGGCTGTGTGCGCCTCCAGACCTGCAGGTTGGGGAGTGGCCAGAGATAGTGCTTGGCACGGACAGTTCCTTTCACCGAGATTTATCCCTACTCATGGGGGAGGGTCGGCACGCAGTCCAGGGGCTGGAAAAAAATGCAAGTGAGCAACTGCGAAGCGGGACTGGTCTGCGAAGTGGGACTGGAATGGGGAGCAGGACTGGTCTGGGGAGTGCGACTGGGACCGGTCGCCAGTATCCAGACTTAGCTCCCTTCAAGAGGGAACAGGGGGCAGGCAGGCTGGACGAGAGCTCTTCCCTGCTCACCCTCACCAAAATTTCTTCCGAACCGGCGCTCGGGTGCACTGGTCCCTATCAGGCTAAAGCAGAGAATCTGGAGCTGGAGCCCAAGTATACTGAGAACCTAGATACAGAGGGCAATCGCCCTGCAGTATGGTATCCCTGGAAAGCAAAGAGATTAAAGAGGACAACATGGAAAAAACTAGGTAAAGGTCCCTTTGGAGTGCCAATAGCAGACATTGTACAAAAACCTGGCGAGCCCCCACCCTCACCCCCAGCACAGTACCAGGAAGAGGAAAGTGCCATCAATCACCATTCCTCAGGGGGGTTGAGGAAGGCTAGTGCAAACTCCTCAGTTCCCTGTGCAGGTAGAGAGGGGACTGTCTCTGTGTTTATCTAAGCTTGATTTAAAACAGCTTTTGCCCCTCATCCACTGGGGGGGAGACCACAAAAACTGTCTGTTGTTCTGTGTACTTTGCCTGTGATAAAAATAGGGCTTAATTTGAAAAAAGGAAACAAAAGAAAGAAAGAGCCACAAAACAAAGAAATCAAAACTTGACATTTGCCTAAGGAGATAGGTAGAAAATTAACAGGCATGCCCAAGCAGACCAACCCAGGACCCCTTCCAACAGGGGAGAGATAAAAAGATGCTTTGAATATGACCAGACTGGGCGCTTTGAGACGGTTGTGAGCACAGGAAGCTTTCGTGTGGCCTATGTCCCAAACATGGGAATTTCCACTGGAGGAAAGATTGCCCCCTGGACCCCAGGGCCCTGGGGTCGAGCACCCTGGTGGAGATCAATGAAATGGCCTGAAGCTCTTAGCTTCCCTCCGATGGGAAAAAGGAGTTTGCCTCTGATATCCAGCAAAAGAAGGCCCAAAACGCCAGCTTGAGCATCTCATGAGAACCTTGGGTTTAACATACAAATGGGAAGCCTCTTTGTTTCTAGACTAGGCAGCACAAAATTCCAGTGCTCAACTTCCATCCTAGGCTTTTGTCAATCTTTGATTTTACTAAAATGTTAATGATCAAGAAAATGTTTCTCACAAAGTAACTACTGAAATTCTTTATATACTTAACAATGTTGCTTTTAGACATTCCCTCATTTAATAAAACAAAATAGACAGTCCACATGGTTTTAAACAGGTTTTAAGATGTGATCATAGAGATTCACAGCTGCTAGAGGAAAAAGGTCTTCAATATGCAGATTAATTCTTAGTTTTACACCAAACAAAAACAATGACTATTCCAGGTAAGGTAATAGGTTTTCTTTACTAACTTTTGCCTGTACCCACAATAAAATTACTAAGCTTTTTTGGTTTATCCCATGTGCCTTTCCAGTTACAATGGTTTAATCCTTGTATAGATCTTAAAAGTTGAATCTATGTTTTGTCTCTGTTATAGGAAACTTAAAGTAATAGAGCCATATCCCAACACTTGTTAGATGAGGATGCCAGGCTGCTCTCATCTCACTCAGCCCCCCATTTCAGCAGGAAGAAGCCAGAATGATCGTCAACCCTTATCCCCTGAGCAGTCTGGATCCTCAAATAAGCTAGAGGTAAAATAGGCAGATTTAGAACATCATGCTGGGATGGGTCTCTCAAGGTCTTTGAAGGTCTTTAAAATTCCAAAATGATATCCCCCTCTGCTAGATGACCTCATACTCAACTAAATTAAAGGTCCAATTATTAAAACAAAAAAGGGGAGTAAGCCCACCAACAGCTAAGACTGGCATTATTTACCATCAACATTTTAAATTTTTAAAAGTCGATCTGGGTTTGACCTAACATCTAATAAAAATTGTTATTTTAATAACTATATCGCTTAAGTGTTTCCTCAGCACATCTCTCAACAGCACTTCATCTACGAGACCATGCTACGAACATCCATGCCACGGTCCCCCCAGAGACATGATTCAAGCTTGGAGGCTTGTGAGGCCTTGGTCTAATGACAGACCAGGCAGCCTGTATTGCCCATGTGAGCTACATGCAACTTTCTCAAGCTACCTGCTGCCATGCCTGCTGCTGATGCCAACCTGCCTGACTGAGAAGACCAACTGGGACAGGACAACAGTGAAAGCTCATGCTGGGACTTATGGGACTTTGAACATATGTATAGTTAATTGTAAAATACCGTCTCTATTAAAACAAAAAGGGGGATATGTTGGGCCCACCCAGAGATAACGGTCTGGGAGGGAGTGAGCAGGGCATGGCTTAGCACATGGGACCAAAGATGGCACTGGGAGCTGGTGTCCTAGGCATAACCCTGATCCCATTACTGAGAGTCCTAATTGGCTTATAGGAGCCAACATAGATATATGTTTAGTCTGACCTATGCAGAGTATGTGCTATACTGACCATCGAGGTAATTGGCTGGTGTTTCGTGCGCTTGGACCATCGAGGTAATTGGCTGGTGTTTCGTGCGCTTGGAGTCTTTGTCTATATAAGCTGATTTGTTACCCCCAATAAACTGAGATTTTGCTTTGACAAACTCCCTGTCCGTTGCCGAGTCTCTGGAGGGATGAGGCGGAGGTGCAGGTGGTCAGGTCGTTACAGCCAGGAGCTGTGTGTATGAGTGAGTGATGGAGTGTCGCCTTGATAGACTCCCTGCTGTGTCCGGAGGTCCCTGGATTTGGGTAGGGGTAAAGGGCCTGCAGCATATTCACCTTTCTCCGCCCCGATGGCCTGGAGCCGCCCGATGGCCTGGAGCCGTCACAGTGTGTGCCTGGGAGAATCGTCCCAGCAGGGGCCCAGCACAGTGGACCTTGTGACCAACCTCCTGGTCCAGCTGTTTCTTTGGAGAAACTTATCTGCAATGGAGAACTCATCTCCATAGATGTTCATGGACAGAGAGATGGGGACAGTTGGTGGCCTTATCTCTGTGGGAAATCAGAACCAGTTCCTCTAGATTGGCAGGGTGTGTACCCTCAGAATAATTCCAGCAGTGGGGGAGACCTTCCCAGCATGGCCCTGTGCTGAAGATGCCTGACCATCACTTGCAAGAGACCACCAAGGTAGCACCAGTTGACTGTTCATGTTCTCTAGCTATAGAGGAAGTAGGGCGGGCTATTGGACTTACCTGGAGCATTTCCCAGTTAGCGTGTTATTCTCCCTAATTGCACTATCCTTCAAAGTGCCCCCCCAGGCTATATGAGGTCTTAGGAGGTCCAGATGCTCATGCTCTGGCATGCACCCTTGGGGCCCTGAGATATTGGGAGTGGGGCTGGGGTGTATAGGTTAAGGAAGGTCGGTTGAAGCTGAGTATAGGTTGAGGAGGGTTGGTTGAAGTTGAGATTCTGTGTTGCTCTGGGGAAGCCATCACCTTAGTTGAGTATGAGACTTTTCAGTATGTCTGCTTTGGGGTCACCCCGGCTCCTGTAGAAATCCCTCAGCTCTAATTCTATAAATAACTCCAGTACACTTATGGGTTTGTCAAGTTGGATCTTGGCATAATTGTTATTAGGAACTTTAAGCAGCCATGCTGGGCGGGTCTTTGAAGGTCTTCGAAGGTCATCCCCCACTGCTGGAATTACCCCGAAGGAACACACCTTGCTAACCTAGAGGAAGTGTTTCTAATCCTGCACAGAGATAAGCTTACTAATTTTCCCCAGTTCTCTGTTTATGAAAGGACATGGAGATTAGTTCTCCTTTGCAGCTTCCATGTTTAACGTGGCGTTTTCCTCTGCACAAGATCAGCCACAAGATCAACTGGATTGGACCCCAATATGAACAGACCAGTGAAATGTAAAGGTTTGCAGAAACTGGAGCTAGCCAATGAGGAAAAGTTGCTTTTCCTCGACTTGCCCAACCCTGGCAGCCATCATCGGCTCCTTTGCCCCATGGGACTCCATGGCTAGAGTCCTGGGTTCCTCTCATTTCCCTTGCCCCTCATGGATTCCATGTCTGAGCCTGCGAGTTCTTGGCAGCTCTGTTGCTCCTCACAGATTCACATCTGAGTTCCACTCTTTCTCTCCTCTAATAAATCCTGCCTTAACCTTCTACTTGTGCTCTGGTTTCAATCTTCCACTCCCAAACACAAGAAGCTGGAGATATAAAAGTCCCCAGAGAACCCGCAATAGTTACTTTGGCCAGTCATCAATTTCCTTTCTAGAGGGATAGACCTCATGTGGCATCTCCCCAGGAAAGGTGAAACGCGACACCATGTGGGACCTGACAGGCACAGAAGAGAATGTTGACAACTGCTGAACATTCAGAGAGGCACTGTGGCTTGATGGATAAAAACGTAGACTCTGGTGTCGACCTCATGCTTTACCACCTATTCCATGTGAGATTTTGGGAAGCTATGAAACGATACATGCTTCCATTTTTTAATCACTTGTCAACTGGAAATGATAAGACCAGCCATTGTATTTCTAGGGTTGTCCTGCTGATGATATGAGTAAAAATCTGCAGAACCCAACCACCTGCCATCATATATCCCAAGGGTGTCTAAGCGGGTGTTGTCTCTAGGGATCCAGGCTCCTGGCCGTCTGTCACCTTGCCCTCCCCACAGTAGCCAGACCCTCTGGTAACATAAGACACAGTGATGCGGCTCTTCTGTGCTCCACCTGCAAAGGCTCGGGTCACGAGTCCTCCCAAGTCTTTGGCTTCTCTTCCTGCCTGGGCCTCTCGTGCCCTCTCTGACCTCTGGTCCTGTGACCTCTCTCTTCCATCACTTTGTTGCCCCCTAGTTGAACAACCCCAGTTGTTCTCCTGTCTTAAGGGCATTTTTTCTCAGACTGTTTCCACTGTGTGGAATGTTCTTCCTTCAGATGTCTGCAAGGCTCCCTGAACTTTGGGACTGTCATAGTTGGGCACAGGTGTCAACCTGACAGTTGAGGGTTTACACTCCGGGCACATTGGTAGAGAATTACTGGTTAAGTTAAGCCCAGAGCAAACCTGCAGAGATTGTCTAGCTTGATGGGGAAGACCCAGTCCATGGTGGGTGGGACTAGGCCCTGAACAGGTGAATAAAATACTGAGAGCTGGTAGGGGAAGTCGGCATCCTTTTGTACACTTGGCCAGACATGCTGGTCTAGCGAGTAAGGGTCATTACTCTCTTTCAGCCATTATGTAGAGATGCCGTGGCCAGTTTTCTCAGCCCTGGTGTTTCTGCATGCTCTCCTGTCAAGCTGGACTATGAACTGTAACCAGTAATCATAAGAGAATAAATCCCTTGTTCCCTTAAGCCATTTGATGGTCATTTGTCAGCAACCATGCAGATGAACTGCAACAGGGACAGACTTACAAAGAAAGGATTTACAGGTCTTAGAATCCACCTGCTTCAAATACACATTAGGGGTTTTAGTGTCTTATAGATTCTCGTGACTATGAGTACAATTGAGTTTAGAACATTTTCATAGCCTCAGAAAGAATCCCCAGGGTTGGGGAGACGGCTCAGTGGTTAAATAGCTTATTGCATAACCCAAAGATTCTCAGTTCAGATCCCACTAAAATGCCAGACAGGCATGGCAGCCCACCTGTAATTTTAGCCCCTGAAGGCAGATACTGTAAATCCTCAGAATGAGCTCTGGGCTTGATTAGAGACCCAGCCTCAAAAGAGTAATGATTCAGGATAGTTTTCAGTATCACCCCTGGACCTCCACATACATCCACACTCACATACACCTGCATACACACATATATCTGTTATCGAACCACAAGAGGCTTTTGTGGTCTATATGCAGCACACACATATACACACATGCATTCCATATATGCACACACATAAAAATGGAAGGAAGAAAGAATCCTTGTACATTCTAGCCGCCATTCTCTAATCTCCCATGTTTAGCACATTTAAGGTATATTATGTTGTAGCACACGTTAGTACTTCATTTCTTTCATAACTGAATAATATTCCACTGAATGAAGCTTGATTATATATTATTTATCTACCAGTTGGCTCATGTCAGAGTTTCCAGTTTGAAGTTCTTATGACTAACATTGCTGTGAACAGAAACAAGGATCTGTGTTTTCAGTGGGATTGGGAATATACCTAGAAATAGAACCATGGGGTCACATGTCTGATTTTGTTTGATCATTACTTTCTTTTTTATTCTTCGAAGTACAGAGGACTGAGCCAGGCCCTTGCCCATGCTTGGCAAGTGTTCTACCACTGAACTCCGTCCCCAGCCATCTGTGGTTTTGATGTGATTTCTCTAATGATTGACGATGCTGCGTTCTATTCATTTTGTGCCTGTTGATGACTCGTAGACTTCCTCTGGAAAATGTCTATTCAAATCCATTTTAAACCCATAGTTATTCCTGTTTATTATTTGAATCATAAGAATCCTTTAACTCTTTGGAAACAAGCTCCCTAACAGAAATAAGAAAATAATATACAAAATTTGTATAATTTGCAAATATTTTCTTCTAACCAATGTATTATCTTTCTACTTTTCTTCCTCCCCTTCCCCTTCTTCTCCCCTCTTCCTCCTCCTCCCCCTCCTCCCCCTTCCCTCTCTTCTCCCTCCCCCTCCTCATCCCCCTTCCCCCTCCCCCTTCTCTCCCTTTCCCCCCCCTCCTCCTCATCTTCTTCTTCTTCCTTCTTCCTTCTTCCTTCTTCCTTCTTCTTCTTCACTTATTTTTCCTTCCTGGTGCTGGTCATCGACCCCAGGGCTTTGAACATGCTAAGCAAATATTCAGCCACTGAGATGTATTCCTCTCTTTTCACATTTTTGATGATATAATTTTAAATGCACATTTTGTCAGCTTTCATGAAGGTTAATTAGTAGTGTTGTATCAAAATGCTAGTGCCTAAGAAGCTGGTACTCAACCCAAATATATGAATTTTTACACTTACATTTTATTCTGAGAGTATAATAAGCTCTTGTTTTTTGATCTATGATTTCTTTTGAATTAATTTTGTATTCGACATGAGTTTGAGGTCCAAATTTATCTTTCTGCAAGAACTCACAGCTTCATTTGTTAAAAAACTTTGTTTCCCCACCTCTTCCCACATGGAATTATTTGGAAACTTTTCTTAAAAACTAAGCCTAAATCTGAGTGAGCCAAATTCTATCCCACTGACATCTATCTTCTTGACACACTAGCATATTGTAGCTTTATCATAAATGTGAGTTCTCTAAGTTTACTCTTTTTCCAGATTCTTTTTCTATTTTATTCAGAACTTTTTGAGGGCTTTGTTTTATTTTGTTATTTTTTAAAAATTTTGTTTTATATGTTTATTTATAGTGTATATGCATCACGGTGTATGTGTGGAGGTCAGAAGACAACTTTCAGAAGTTGGTTTTCCACATTCACTCTGGGGGTTTTGGGGACCAAACTCAGATCCCAAGATTGGCAGCAGATTCCTTTAAGCCACTAATCTGACTCCTTCCCTTCTCAATCTTCTGTATCATCATACAAAATTGGCCTCAACCTACCAATGTTTTTTGCAAACAACAAAAAGTCAGCTGGGACTTGGATAGAAATTATGGTGAATCTGTAGATCAATTTGCAGTGCTGCCATTCTGGTTATAGTATTATTATTTAGGTGTTTTATATAATGAATTCATGTCATTTTCACCCCTTATTACCCAATCCCAATTCCCTACTGTCAGAGTTAGACACAGGTGTCAACTTGACGGTTGAGGGTTTGAGCTCTGGGCACATTTGTAGAGAATTAGTGGTTGAGTTGGACCCAGAGCAAGCCTGCAGGAGATTGTCTAGCTGATGGGGAAGGTCCAGCCCATGGTGGGTGGGATTAGGCCCTGGAATAAAAGACAGAGAGCTGGTGGAGGGAGTTGGCATCCTTCTGTACGCTTGGCCAGACATGCTGGGCTGGCAAGTAAGGATTGTCCCTCTCTCAGCTGTTATGTAATAATGGTGTAGCTAGTTCCCTCAGCCCTGGTGTTGGTGTGTGCTCTTCAGTCAAGCTGGACTGAGAACTGTAACAGGAATCATAAGAGAAAATAAACCCTTGTTCCCTTAAGCTGTTTGATGGTGATTTATCAGCAACCATGCAGGCTGATTGCAATACCTACTTTTTCCCCTGCTACGAATCTTCCCCATCAGTCTCTCAATTGCATTCATGTTTTTTTGTTTTTCAATATATAACCTACTAAGTTTTATCTAAGTTACCATTAGTGGCATATGCTTGGGCATTTGCTGGAATATGAATCATATATCAGTGACTATGCCATTGAGGAAAGCAACTCTCCTTCTCCCTCATCCAACATTAACCATCATCAGTGTCTTAGGGAGGTATGGAGCCTCGAGATTTTTCCCATTCCATGGTGAAATACTGATAGACTGAGTCTTGTGCAGGTCTCCTGGAGGAAGACACAGCTACAGTGAGTTTGCAAATGCGTGGCCCCGTCATGTCCAGAAGATGTTGTGTGACCACTCCCTTCCACCTTCAGGATTGTCACATCACATCGCACCACCCCTTCTTCTGCAGTGTTCTCTGACCCCTAGTGTTGAGGGTCATTTCAATGTCTTATTTATGGCCAATGTAATAGTTACTTTTAACTGTTGCTATGAGAGAGCATTCAAAGTCAAGCAGCTTAGGGGAAAAAAGAGATTTATTCAGTTTACAGTTCCAGAAGAGAGAAACAGTCTTTCATGGAGGAGGCAATATGGCTGGGAGCTGAAGCTGGAGGCAGGCTAAGTCACTGCAGACATCCTTGAAGAATCTCTTCTTCCTCAGTCTCCTGTTCTGTGGTTCCTTTTATCTGGTCCGCTGCTGGGAGATTCCCATCAGATCTAGGGAGGTTCCCATCAGATCTAGGGCTGGTCTTTGTATTGTAAACGTATGGATCTGGATTCTCTTCAGATGGTCTAATAGCTGATCTTAGTTAATGCCAGGTGTGGCCAAGTTGATACCCAGGAATAACAATCATAGCCAAGAACTTCACAGTTACTTATTCTCTGCACTTTGGTCAGTTGTGATTTTTTGTATCAAACATCTTCCATTGCAAAAGGAAGCTGGAGTGTTGAAAGCGCCTCTGGTCTGTGAATATAACAATAAATGTTTAGAAAGTACTTTAATATCAAGTCCGTAGACTTAACTCTTAGTAGATTGCTTCCACCACTTCCCTACCACCATACCCATGGACTATGGTCTCTCCTTCCACAAATTCTTGACCTGGTGTACAGTGCAAAGAATGCATTCTCTACCGAAAAGCAGGCCTGGAATTTTGTTTGTTGGTTACCCCCATAACATTTATGCCAATATTGCACTGACAATATCTTTTGCCAGGGTGGTTGCCACTGTTACTTGCAGCCTTCAGAGCTGGGTGAGACTGTTGATTGCTCTTCTCCCTCTAGCGGCTTGCATAGAACTTTCTAGTACTTTGCTTTATTTGTCTGTGGCTTCTGGTAGTAGCATCTCATGGTCAGTTTTCTTTGCATCTTATTTCCCATGAGTATTCTTTCTCTTTTGAGAGCTGACTCAAAAAATAAGTAAGCATGTTCATTTCAAGTTTTATGCAAGACAAAAAAAGTCCAATAAACAAAAAACAAAACTACCCAGAGAATAATGTTCCTACCATTTGCAAAAACCCCCCAAATTGGGTAATGCATCCCACTAGCAAGACTATAGGGAAGAGACACTCTGCTGTGTGGTGGGAGGATTGTGGTTATAACCTCTTTTGAGAAGAAACCCACCATGGCTGGAAACGCAGCATACACTCCATATCTGATGTCTGCCAATACCACTTCTCAGCATCTAATTGGAAGATATACCCACGCACATGCACACAGAAGCCTGTTTCTCATGAAATCACCTATTGTTTTAAAAAATAAACTTAACAAGGTAGAAAGTTTCTGTCTGGCTGTATTTGACAGTCTTAGCTATACTTGGTATTCCCTTTACATCTTTCCGTACTCTACCCCTTCATTTTCCTCCACTCTTAAAGCCCCCAATAATACCCTCGCCACCTTCTTACTCGCTGTGATCTGGCAATCTGCCATCCTAACAGTGTTAAGATTCCCAATCAATGGGCATATGTGTTAGTCTGTTTCATTTTACTGTAGCAAATGTGTGAGATATTCACTTTATAGAAAGAAAAGTTTTGTTTGACTCTGTTTTGGAATTATGGCCCACGCCCATGTTCACGCTGTTGCTTTGGTCCTGTGGTAGGTAGCGCATCATGACAGGAGCATGCGGTGGATCAGAGCGACTCACTCCATGGTCAGGAAGCAAAGGAGAGAATGAAGTGGGGGACTAGGCCCCACAAGCGCACTCAAGGGAATACTTCTCATTATCTAAATACTTCCACTAGGCCTCTCCTCTTAAAACCACTGTTACCCTGGGGGCAAAATCTTCAAGACCTGGGCCACTGGGGACATTCAGCATCCAAACTATAGCCACATGGGCTACTTGCTATTGATTTCAGTTTTAAATTCTGTGTGTGTGTGTGTGTGTGTGTGTGTTTTGCATGAGGGTGAGTGCTCATGTGTGTGCAGATGTGTGTACAAGAAGTCACTTGAGTGTGTGTGCCTGTGGAGGCCCAAGGGTGACATCAGGAATCATTCCTGGATTGCTCTACTTCCTTATTGGTTTGCTCAGAAGTTTTCCAGACTTTTCCTTCCAGGGTGGGAAGTGTAGATTGCCATCAATATTTCTGCCAATATTTTTTGCATGGGATCTGAACACCCAAACTCAGGTCTTTTTGCTTATGAGGCAAAGGCTAAAATTAATCCCTGAGCCATCTTCCTAGCCCTCGTTAAAATCTTTGGTAGTTTTCAGTGTTTGGGTTTTGCATTTCTACGGAAATATTTATTCTTCCGTATTAGGTGAAATTGACTCCATTTCATGTTTGGATTATGAATTGTTATCATTTAGAAATACACTTCTTTTTTTTTTTTGTATGTTGATTGTTGTAATGTTTACTCTTAACTATTGCTGTGAGTGAGCATTCAAAGTCAAACAACTTAAGGAATAATGAGATTTATTCAACTTACAGTTCCAGAGGGGAGATACATTCTCTCATGGCAGAGGTGACATGGCTGGTGGCTGAAGCTGGCAGGCTAAGTCACTCCCAGCCATGTGGCTGAAGGCTGGTGAATTCCTGGAGATTCTCTCTTCTTCCAAGGTCTTTTGTTCTGTGGTTCCTTTTATCTGATCCACTACTGGGAGGTTCCAATCAGACTCAGGGCTGGTCTTTATATTGGAAATGTGTTGATCCAGATAATCTCTTCAGGTGGTCTCAGCTGATCTTAGTTAATGCTAGCTATGGTCAAGTTGACACCCAGGATTAAATATCACAATCTTGCATCCTGAAATCCTGTTAGAGTTTAGTGGAAAGGTTATGATTTTCTATATGCATGATTTTGCCATCTATCAGGCTTTCTTAATTTTTTTTTTTTTTTTTGAGGTAGGATCTTGTTCAGACTCATGCTGATCTTCTTACCCAGCATCCTCAGGGCCAGGATGACAAACTTCCACCATTCCGGCCAGCTTTTTAATTTAATGTATGGATGTCTTGTCTTTCTTTTTCTTCTTTAAATTTCCTGACTAGAACTTCCAGTACTGTGTTTAATAGAAGTAATATTGCTGGTCACTTTTTATCTTCAAGTTTTAGAACACCTTTTTTTTTTTCATTAAATATGACGCCAGCTGTAGGTGAAAGAATTAATGTAGAAAAAGAAATTTCCAATTTCCTAGGCAAGCAAGAATGTGATGAGCCAGTCTCAGAATCACATTACCTCACTCCAACTCAAGGATTCCCAAAAAAGGTAAAGGACGTGTGTGTCCAGGCCAGATACCGGAACTTCTCCCCACCCCGGGAATTCCAAGGAAACACACTCATCCCCAGGTTTCCAGGTAAAGCCACGAGTACGTGCTGCTATGCTCGTCGCCACCGAACCCCGCCCCATTCCCTTTGCGCCTAAACTTGCACCAATGAGTTTAAAAGTTAAGTGTATAAGCCAATTATTAGGTGACACCTCACTACCTCAACACCTCCTTACAAAAATTGTATAGAAAGTCTGTGCCCTGTGTGCTCAGGGTCGTCTCTCCCTTTCCTGTATGGGGCGACCCCAGCGCGCTGGATAATAAACCTCTTGCAGTTTGCATCGATCTCGTTGTCAGCGTGGTCTCCTGAGTCGGGTCATCTTCCGAGTGGGAGTTTTGTCCCAACATAGGTTGGACAGATGACCTTTCTTATGTTAAGGATGTTCTTTGCTTGAGTGTCTTATCACAAATGGCTGACAGTCGCCTAACTGCCACATTGTGCATGGGGCCCACAGCAACCACAGTACTTAATGCAAAACTGCTTCCACCCACCCTTGCCCCTTCCCCTATTCTATGTGCTTCTTTTTCAGGTTACCAGCAACCATTTTGTAATACAACAGCTAATGTTTATATCTCCTCCTCCTCCTTTTCCTTCTCCCCCTCTTGTTAGGGTCCTATATCTCATAAGGACCAGCCAAGACACATATGCAAAAGCAAGAGCGTTTTATTCAATCCAGCATGCTGGGGGCCACCACTGTACAGAGAAAATGGCGACCATGCGTCAAACTGAGATGCTTTATTAGAGAGAGAGATAGAGAGAGACAGAGAGAGAGAGAGAGAGAGAGAGAGAGAGAGAGAGAGAGAGAGAGAGACTGGTACCAGGGCTTACACACACAAGCAGGATGTTGTGTGTGGAGCCCCTAATTACATCTCCACACAGTTTTTATACCCAAGAGACAAAGAAGGTTGCATGCCCCACCAAAGCAGTTTAGCAGTGTTTACAGTCTTATCGGCATGCAGGCTTCTTTTTAGCCCTCAGGCTAAATAGCATTCCAGACTTCTTTCAGGCCCTCTGGCCAAATGACAGTTAGGGTCTGGGTGGTATGTTCTTATCCAGGGACTTCTATGACTCCCTTAAGCTAATTTCTGTAAGTCACCTGATTTACAGGAATCTGAAACTTAAGCCTAGCATGGCATCTGAGGCCTGTCATGGCGTTAGCCTAGCTTGGTTCCATCACTCTTTTTTTCCTCCTGCTCCTCCTCCTCCTCCTCTTCCTCCTTTGCTAAAATATAGATTCTATAAGTCCAGGCACTTTTTTTCTACTTTTTATTGTTGTTGCTTTGACTGGTGAATCCCAAGTGCATAAAAAACAGTGCCTTGCTTACAGCAGAAGCTCAGAAAATATTTGGTGAATGATTATATTGGCATAAAGTGCTTAGGACTGCATTTTCAAGTAGGAAATGCTAAGTTATTTTTTCCTGTATTGAGAAAGCAATTTGAATATAATGCAAAAATCATCCCATGATTCACATTTAACATCCTTGCCCAACATGTTCCTGAAATTCTTGAGTGCTTTTTTTTTTTTTTTTTTTTTAATGGCCCATTAGGAGCTTTGATTCATTGTCTACAAAACAAACTCCCAGACTGGGGAGATAGCTCTGGAGCTAAAAAGTCTTTGCCTCACAAGAGAAAGGAGCTGAGTTCAGATCCCATGTAAAAATGCCAGGTTGCTATAGTGGTGCTCTGTAATTACAGCCCTGGAAGGTGGGGCCTGGGAAACCCCAGAGCAAAGCAATGAGAAGGTAGAGCAATCCAGACAGATTTCTGAAGTCACCCTTGGGCCTCCACAGGTATACACAGTGCCCTCTGATACACACACACGCATACACACACACACCAGCAAAACCCTCCCCATTCCTTCATAGATGGCCTGAAAGTGGAGGGGGAAGGGGGGTGGCCCAATGGGGGGAGGTTGCCGGCAGTGAATGATTCCAACTGCCATGAAACTGTTTTTCTCCACAGCCCAGCAGCACTCCCTGCTCCACAAGGTAACCCAGGCTCCATCCCGTACTCCTTCCTTTCCTTGATCCTCCATCTCCTGCAGTTTGACCCTTCCATCGGTATGTGATTTCTACTACATCATAACTGATATGTATTTTTTTTCTCACACAAGTTTTAAGTTCAGCCACTTGCCCTCAATTGCACGGTTCTTCTGCGGACCTCCCCTGGGACAGCAGGTGCAGCTGCGTCATCCTGACCTAAGATGTGGCCCCTATCATAGTCCCTGAAAATATAACCCTGAATGTCCTAATCCTGACTGGGAGAACTCTGAAAGGCATTTCAAGAGTGAATTAACTCATGCACGTTTTGTTTTGTTTCGTTTTTTGAAATTTGACTCCATGAAAGAGAGGATCATCCGAGGTCGGTGGGGGTCCAGAGAAGAAGCTTGAGGAGTTGGTCACTCGTGACTGTTATGCCCAGATCACAAAGTCCAAAGAAACCCACTGAAGTCGTCCACCGATGCAGTAACAAAGGGGTCTTTATTAACAATTCAAG
Source organism: Typhlomys cinereus (assembly GCA_023101885.1). Taxonomy (NCBI): domain Eukaryota; kingdom Metazoa; phylum Chordata; class Mammalia; order Rodentia; family Platacanthomyidae; genus Typhlomys; species Typhlomys cinereus. Next base: position 129,465 of record JALPQD010000260.1, read on the forward strand.
CCTAGACCTGGGACACCCACTTCTCAGCACAGTGAGAATGAGCCTGAGGCACAGGGTTTAGGGGTTTTATAGGGTTATGGCAAGCAGGGACTGAGGAATTCGCATGTACCCCATGTAGCCTTCCTCAACCCCCCCTCAGCCATGGCGACCAGGGGAATTTACAGGTAGCCTTCCAGACCCCCCACTAGGGCTATTTACAAGCAGGGACTGGGGAATTTGCACATAGTCTTCCAACACCCCCAGGACTGTAGGTGAGGGTCTGGGGGGGGGGGTTGTGGTTGCCTAGGCAATTGGAAGAGCACTAGAGGAGGGGGACTAGCAACTTGAGGCTCTCATAGTGACCTGTCTTGCTTTCCCGGGTCTCTTTGCTGCGGTGCCTTGGGAGCCAAGATGTTAGGAGGAGGAGAGCTGAGAAGCTCTTCCTCGCTGACCCGATGACATGTTTGGTACAAAACAGACCAAACCCAAGATGTAAAGAAGATTGTCCAAGGAGTCTCGCAGCCTCGCCAGGAATGTGGAGTGAGCGGCTGGGAATGCAGACGGTTGTGCTCTTCCACAGCCATCACTGCGGGTCTGCAGAAGGTACAGAGCAGGAAACGCTGTGTAACCGAGCCGCTCAAAAGTGACAGCGATCTGACTTTTCTATTCTTTTTAACCTTGTTTGCGAGCCTAGGAACGCAAATGCTTTCAGTTAGAAGAACTTTATTTTTGGAAATTGAATAAGAAAACACCTTAGAAACTTCTTGTAGATTATCTGGTGTTAGGCCAATATGTAAATATTTCTCTGGTGAATTCAGATCAGTACATTCGAAGACGGCATACCAAGAAAAGCAAATTTTCCTTAAATTTAGTTCATTTGCCTAAGAGGAAATGAATGTAACCATTTGCTGGCTCAGTATCTCCTCCCACCCCTCTTCAGGGGAGAGCGTGAACACAGTCCCCCACTACCACAATTTATGCAGTTGAGTTGCCCACATTTGGGGAAGTCGCAGGGGTCCGCACATCCGCAGTGCCATGGACAAGCCCCGCCCTGCGGAAAACGCCTCCTGATCATGGCGTTGCCCTGCCAGTAAGTATTGGTATCTTTCTTTTGGAGAGTAACATTTAGGCTGTTATTCACCAGTAAATATATGGCAGCTGTAAAAAAGAAGGAAGGAAGGAAGGAAGGAAGGAAGGAAGGAAGGAAGGAAGGAAGGAGGAAGGAAGGAGGGAGAGGAGAAGGGCAAGTGGAGGGCGGGGGTAGGGAAGGAAGGAGGGAGAGGAAGAAGAGAGGGAGGAAGAAGGGAGAGGAGGAAGGGGAGGGGGAGGGATGAGGAGGGGGGGAGGAGGGAGGGAGGGGGAGGGAGGAGGGAGGAGGGGGAGGGAAGGAAGGAAGGAGGGAGAGGAGGAAGAGAAGAGGAGGAAGGGAGGGAGGAGGGAGAGGAGGGGGAGGGAGGAGGGAGGGAGGGGGACGGAGGGAGGGAAGGAAGGAAGGAAGGAGGGAGGGGGAGGGAGGGAGGGAAGGAAGGAAGGAAGGAGGGAGGGGGAGGGAGGATATCACTGGATTGACTTTTTGTGTAGACATTGTGTGTGGTATCAATGTTTCCTCAGTAAACTAACAGATTTTTTTTTATTTCTCATTTGATAAAGGTAACATTTATTGTTTTCTTGGTTCTTCTGTAGTCATTACCTGCAGGGATGGAGTTATTATTTCTTTGGGCTTTTTTTTTTTTTTTTTGATAGGTCTTCCTTAGCCCAGGCTGGCTTTGAACTCACCAGGAGGCCAAAAATGACCTTGTACTTTGCGTCCTGCTGCCTCTGCCTTCTGAGTGCTGGGACTGCGGGGTGCATCCTGTTGGACCCTGAGACCTTCGCCCTAAAATTCACAAAGCAGGCTGGTTCAAGCCCACAGTATAGCCCTTGCTTGTAGTTATTCAGGCATCCATTGTTTATAGCCATCCAAGCATCCATTGTTAGTCATTGCTTAAAACTATGTACAGCCTTGAGCTTTTTACAGGTACTTCCCCACCCCTTAAGACCTCCAGCCCTTCAGTTCTGGAAAAGCAAGTTTGCCCAAAGGGAATTCCATCAATGAAGGTCACCCAGAATGAACAGCCTGCGGTTAAGCAGGTGGACTGGAACGATCACCAAGAGCCAACTCCACCCGAGCTCTTGCCGACCAATGACTGTAAAGGTCATAGAAAATTCCTCAGCTAAGCAATCCCCCCACCCCAAGACCCCTTAAAAACCCCTTGCCCGAGCTGCTCGGGGCCGCTTCAGTCTCTCCTGCGTGAGAGGTTGCTGGAGCCGCCCGGCGCGTCGTTAAATAAAACCTCATGCTATTGCAGCGAGAAGGGTCTTGGTCTTTCTCTCGGTGGCCTCGTTCCTGACTGAAAGACGGGGGTCTTTCATTTTGGGGGCTCGTCCGGGATTCGAGACCCCCGAGAGATTGCCCCAACACCGGCCTCGGAGGTATGTGAGCGCTCCTGTCTGTCTTGTGTTTTGTTTAAGTCTGTGTCTGTTTGTGTTTGATACTGTGTCTGTTTGTTTCCTCTTATGAGGTTTGGGGCGGTCAGTAACTGCGAGACAGACGTGTCATATCGCAGAGACCGTGAGGTTTCCAGGGGACGCCCTGGACTCTCTGTAGGGGAAAGGACAGAAGTGTCCGTTCCCCATCTGGTTTTGTCTGATCTGCAGTCTGTAGTTTGTCTGATCTGCAGTCTGCAGTATTTGTGTCTTGTCTATCTTGTCTTGAATCACTAAAAGGATATTAGGAAAAGAACCCAAATCTGAGTGTTGAGGTAGAAATTTTGCCTGTGATGATAAAGAGTTACTTCAAATGTTCTAACTTGATTGGTTACTTGGATTTCTTATAATATGTGGGTTTTATGTTTCAAAATAACAAGCTGTGGCCACTATAAATTTCATTGCGCGCTTATGATCACATTTTGGTTTTTGACTCTGTTTACTATTTGGCATGCTCAATTTAAATGCACGTGCACACTTAGGAATAAATCATTTTGATAATGTAAAAAGGCCTGAGTACGTACTGATCAAAATATCTTGTTTTATCTTGAAGCTTCACAAAAAGTGGCATTGTGTTTTTACCTAGGATCTGGTAACATCACTTTGGAGTTCCTTTAAAAGTTTGTTTTCCCATGAGTAATACCAATATATCTAACAGCCAGAAAGGAAAACTGATTTCTGAAAAATTCATTGGAATTCCTTCATTCTCCTGGTATGTACGAGTTCCCTTTCTTGGGGACAAATCTGCTTTCTAATTCCCTGTTCCCAGGTGTACTCCTATGTTCTGCTATATAATGATTTTTAAGATAAGGTCTACTGCCTCTTTTAAAGGATATTTCTTACAGGATAACTAATGTGAAAACAGCAGGAAACCATCAAATAGAAAGAAATATATATGTATAGTACGTAGAGGTAAAGAAGGTTTTGGGATGAGATATGTTACTTAGAAAGTTAAAGTATGTGCAGGAGGTTTATGAGTTGGTTACTTAAAAAGAATGTTAAAGTATGTTGTGAAGGTTTGTGGGATGTAGAGTCATGAGAAGACTGAAAATAAGATGATGGTTAAAGAAAATATTATTTGTTATGTTTCTTCCATGTTATAAAACAAAAGATATTGAGCCTCAGAAATTAGAAATTAAGAATTAAGCTTCATGTACTCAAATGTATTTCAGTTGTCTGTTTAAAGCAGAAAATCGGTTACTCCAAAAATCCCAACTTCTCAAGGACAGTAGGAAGTTTATCAGTGGGGTCATAAGTGAAAACTGGAGAAGTCTGAGACCAGGGCCCTCCCTGCCCCCAGGGAGGTGGCCAGCAGGAGAAGCTGAGGCCCCGCCTCAGCTACAGCTTGGAACAGATTCAAGACCAACTAGGGAGTTTCTCTAAATCTTGGACTTTACGGTAAAAGAGACTGTGCTAAACCAACCTCTGCTCACCTTTTGGAGCAGGCCTCTCTTGGAGGGGGAGGAAAAGGGCACCTACAAAATGGGGGAGGGAATGTTTAACCTCTGTATGAATGTGTGAGTGAATGTCGGCCTGAGGTGGGAAACCTGTAACACCTCTGTGCTCGAGTCTGTAGTCCCACGGCGAGATCCCTAAGATCTCTTAAAGCCACGGGATTCGATTGGGCCAGTTCTGCGTTTCCATGGTGATAACATATGGTCTAGGGTGGGATCGGATTAGAATCCGATCGCAAGTCACGAAACAGCTGAACCCACTATGGCTAAGTTATCACCCATGACTCTGCAAAGAGTGTGGCCAGACTGGTACTTGAATGATCTCTCCTGGAGGGATTCCCAACCTTTGTCTGTCTGCGTCGTGTGGTGGGGATCAATGTGACTCTAGCTCTTGGTCTACGTAGTACAGTGGGGATCAATGTAACTTTAGCTTTTGTTAGTCAATGGAAGGGAATTCCTAAAAATGTTTGCCCTGAAGGAAAGTGTTTCAAGTCTGAGATAATGACTATGCTGTTTAAATAGCATAGGGAATACAGGAAGCTTCAGGCATGTGTGGACCATGGACTCGCCCCTTTTAGTGTCATCGGGTGGGGCTCTGGTGGCATTGGGTGGAGTGCTGGCCTCCCAGGACCACACCATGGGCAGTGTCAACGGATGTCTTTGCTGACAACACTGTAGTGATTATCAGAACTCTGCTAAGCCAAGCATCCTTTCCTCAAGTCCAGGTTCACTAATTGAAGCCAGAAGAGAGCGATTTCCCCTTCCTGTGTCCAGGGAATGCTTAGTTCTACCAACCTAAAAGAGGGTCAAGTCATAGCATATTCTCAGACAAGCCCTGTATACATCTTAGACAAGAGATGATCCCAGGAAGATCTTACCATCCAACTAGACAAACAAATCCCAGAAAGTTGAGAGACTATAGAGCTGGACCAAAAGTACCAGCTAGTAATTCAGGAAAAGCTTTGCCTCCCAATGCCCTCAAGACTAAGGTGAAACAGACAGGAATTTCATTTAGCTTCCATGTCAGCCAAAGTTCTTATCTGTCAGAAGTAAAGTTCTTATCTGTCAGAAGTAAACTCATGTGGAGGACAACAGGGTTTTCATCTGTTGAGGGAAATAGGTCCCCATCATCTGTAAGGAAGAGGTTGGTACCATCAGGAAGCTTTCATTTCTGTCTTGGAGGTAGAATCCTTTGTTTCTGTTTATCCTAGGACTTTAAAAATAGGACAGGTGACCTAGGACTTAGTATAAAAAAGAAAAGAAACAGAAAGAACTAGAAAGCAAAGAAATCAGAACTTGACATTTGCCTTAGGGGATAGGTTAAACAGGCACCCCAAGCAGATCAACCCAGGACCCCTCCCGACAGGGGAAAGGTAAAGATGCTTCGAATATGACCAGACTGGGCGCTTTGAGACTGTTGTGAGCACAGAAAGCTTTCATGTGGCCTATGTCCCAACTATGGGAATTTCCATTGGAGGAAGATTGCCCCCTGAACCTCAGGGCCCAGGGGTCGAGCGAGTTCTCTGGTGGAGACCAATGAAATGGCCTGAAGCTCTTAGCTTCCCTCCGATGGGAAAAAGGAGTTTGCCACTGATATCCAGCAAAAGGAAGCCCAAAAGTGCCAGGTTGAGCATCTCGTGAGAACCTTGGGTTTAACGTGCAAATGGGAAGCCTCTTTGTTTCTATGTTAATAGACAAGGGAGCACAAATTCTAGTGCTCAACTTCCTTCCTAGGCTTTTGTCAACTTTTGATTTTACTAAAATGTTTAAGATCAGGAAAATGACAGGCTCATTGCACTCACAAAGTAACTACTGAGATTCCTTATATGCTTAATAGTGATGCTTTTTAGGCATTCCTTTGTTTACATGCCTGAGTGCCCGAATATTCAAGGTTTAGGCTTAATAGAATAAAATAGTTTAGCACTGTTATAAAGTCATCCATGTGGCTCTGGTTTTAGACGCACCAAAGGTATTAAAAGAGAAAATCATGGGTTATAGAAAATGTCAGATAGCATGTAACAAAAGTCTGCAGTTTAAAGACCCTAAATGCTGCATCCTTATCCAACCATTCTGATGGATAAGATTCCAACCTGATAAGATATTATCTCAAGGAAACATTTTCTGGAGAAAAGACATGGCTTATTTAGGAGAGATAAAAAACATAGAAATTGTCAGGTCTTGGTGTTTCTTCCTAGTTCAGGCCTAAAGCCTGTTCCCTGGGGAAGGTCACTGTAACCCCATGGGCAGGTGCTAGGAATTTCTTGGTATGTCACAATAACGCCCAGGGACAGGTGCTAAACATTCTTTCCTAGGTAATTTACATTTTGCCCCGGGCTGGCGTGAGCCCCCAGGCCGAGCCGGCCTAGACCCCTTCTGCCCCTGCCGCACCCCTCTCCACCCTGGCCACAGGGGTTTGGGCTCCGTGGTTGTTGACCTCCTCTACTAGAGAGATTAAGAAAACTGGAGTGGTGTTTGACGCCAGCTTGTTCCTGCTGCTTTCCTTGACAGTATTAAGCATCGTGAGTGTGACGGCCTACATTGCCTTGGCCCTGCTCTCTGTGACTATCAGCTTTAGAAGGGTATGATCCAAGCAATCCAGAAATCAGATAAAGGCCACCCATTCAGGACATATTTGGAATCTAATGTTGCTAGATCCGAGGAATTGATTCTGCTCTCAGTCATGTGAACTGCACCATAAAAGAACTCAGGTGCCTTTTCTTAGTTGATGATTTAGTTGATCCTCTGAAGTTTGCAGTGTTAATATGGGTGTTTATTTATGTTGGTGCCTTGCTCAACGGTCTGACACCACTGATTTTAGCTGATTTCACTCATCAGTATTCCTGTTATTTATGACTGACATCCCAAGTGCAGATAGATCATTACCTAGGACTTGCAAGCAAGAATGTTAAAGATGCTATGCCTAAAATCCAAGCAAAATTCCTGGATTAAAGCGCAAAGCAGAAAAATGAAAAGATGCTATCATAGGAGGAATTATTCTTTTAATAATTATATTGCTTAAGCTCACGCTGGGACTTATAAAATGTTGGGGACATGTATAGTTAATTGTAAAATATGTTCCTTACTGAAATCAAAAGGAGCTCAATCTTTCTCTATATATATATATAAAAAAAAAATGTAGTCTCTGTTACAAGTATGTGGGCTCAGCCTCTTGGCTATCTGGTGCAGCAATATAGACTGGCTAGATTTGGAAATACTGAGAGAATATTTCTGTTAAGTGCCATTATCCTCAAGCAATGGGATAGGTTCTTGGAAAAAATGTCCTTCCTAAAAGTAAAGCTGTCACAGAAGTTTCAGTAAACGGGTCCAGATTCACTAAGCCAAGAGAGTTGTTTTTGTTCTCCATTCTGCTGACTCCTTGCCTCACCTGATCCAGGAGAGCCCTGGTCTTGAGGCTGCAGCTCTGGCCTAAGGCACCCAAGAAAGACAGTTTATGCTATAGAATTAAAACCAGAGACATAGGTTGGCAAAAAGTTTAATAAAGTTTTTCCCTTGTCCTAAAAGGTTGCCTAAAGTTAAACTCAGTGCTTGACAGAGGGAAAAAGCAATGGCAAACTTAAGAAGTAAACTAAGAAAAACAGCAAAACTCCAGATGTAGCTCCAGAGCAGCTCCATTAGCTAATCAATGCTGGCTTTTCATTTAGATCAGAGAAGTGGTGCTACATCCCTTTGGTCCCCCAAAAGAAAAAGACTTATGTTGCTTTATTTTTCAGAATAAAAAAGGAGGATAATTTAGATTGCTCTGTACAAAGAATCAGTTCGCATTGTTTTGGACAGGTTTTAAAATATGATCTACAGTAGCCAGAGGAAAAAGGTCTCCTTGGCTTTTACACCTTGTAAATGTGTTCTTTTACTAACTCCTGCTTGCTTGTACCCACAGCAAGACTGCTGAGCTTGTTCGGTTTATCTCATGTGCCTTCCCAATTACAATGATCTGGTCCTTCTATAGATTCTGGAGACTCAATTTGCCTGTGTTTTGTCTCTTTTAGACCAACCTTGAGGTAATAAAGCCATCTATCAAAGACCTCTAGACCAACCCAGCATTTCATAGATGAGAATGTTAGACTGCTCTTATTTTCTTCGCCCCGATTCAGCAGGAAGCAGCCAGATCCGAATCATCGCCCTTTATCCCCAGAGCAGTCTGAATTCTCAAATAGGTTTATGGGAAAGTGAGGCAGGATTAGAGCAGCTATGCTGGGATGGGTCTCTCAAGGTCTTTGGAATTCTGAAGAGACATCTCCTACTGCTGGAATCGCCTGGAAAGAACACCCCTGCTGAAAAACTGACTCCAATCCTCCCAGAAATTTACCGCAAGAACTGTGACTAACACTCCATGATTGGAGTGTGCCTATAGAAAAGGGGGAATGTTGGACCCTGAGACCTTCGCCCTAAAATTCACAAAGCAGGCTGGTTCAAGCCCACAGTATAGCCCTTGCTTGTAGTTATTCAGGCATCCATTGTTTATAGCCATCCAAGCATCCATTGTTAGTCATTGCTTAAAACTATGTACAGCCTTGAGCTTTTTACAGGTACTTCCCCACCCCTTAAGACCTCCAGCCCTTCAGTTCTGGAAAAGCAAGTTTGCCCAAAGGGAATTCCATCAATGAAGGTCACCCAGAATGAACAGCCTGCGGTTAAGCAGGTGGACTGGAACGATCACCAAGAGCCAACTCCACCCGAGCTCTTGCCGACCAATGACTGTAAAGGTCATAGAAAATTCCTCAGCTAAGCAATCCCCCCACCCCAAGACCCCTTAAAAACCCCTTGCCCGAGCTGCTCGGGGCCGCTTCAGTCTCTCCTGCGTGAGAGGTTGCTGGAGCCGCCCGGCGCGTCGTTAAATAAAACCTCATGCTATTGCAGCGAGAAGGGTCTTGGTCTTTCTCTCGGTGGCCTCGTTCCTGACTGAAAGACGGGGGTCTTTCACATCCCACCCCGGGCTCTCTTTGTTCTGTTATTTAATTGCTGGAGATCAGACTCTTATCCGTAGACCAGGCTGGCTCAGAACTCACCATGCAGCCCAGGCACAGCATCTAGTTGCAGGTGTCGGCTTGACAATTGCCGGTTGAGCTTTGGGCACAGCTGTGAAGAATCATAGTCGGGGCAAACGCTGAGCAGCTCAGGGAGACGGTCTCATTTGATGGGAAAAACCCAGTCCATAGTGGGTGGAACGGGTAACAGGAAGTACAAGGGGGGTGGAATCTCTCTCTCTCTTCCTTTCTCCCTTTCTCCCTCTCTCCTCCTCCCTGTATTAGTGAGCTCTTTTTTTTTTCTGGTGCTATTGGAGCCCAGACTTTTAAAACACTCCAGTGGGACTGAGGTTCAGGGATTCTTCCATCTTCAGCAACAAACTGAGACTGCTGGGATATGGAGCTCCGGTACAAAGCAGGTGCAGGAAGTTTCAGTTGGACTATTTAGATTTTATCTAGTAAGTCAATCCAATAAATTCCACATAGGTATATTGCCCACCCCAGAAATTCAGAGAGGAGAATGTGCGCAAGATACATTGATGTAAGTTCTGGAGGTTTATGGCCTAGAAGGCCATTTATGAACTCAACAAAAGCAGGTCTGGGTAGCAGAGGCCAGATCAGAGTGAACAATGCACGTGAAGAGAAAATCTGCAGAATGAGGAGGAGAGGGAGGGAGGATGGAAGAAAAAGAAGAACGGGAATGGAGGAAGGGAGGGAAGGAAGGAGGAAGGAAAAAAGGAGGGAATGGTGGGAATAAAATGTATGGAAAGAAGTTAGGTAAGTAACAGTATTCCCTAATAAGTTCCCCATCCAAAATAATGTCTAAAGATCACAGCTGGACTGGAGAGATGGCTACGGGGTTAGTCTTTGCCTCCTGTAGTGGTTACTATTCTCTGTTGCTGTGAGAAAGCGCCCAAAGACAAAGCAGCTTAAGGGAGAAAGGGAGACTTATTCAGTTTACACCTCCAGAGGGGAGATAGGGTCTTTCATGGTGGAGGCGACATGGCCGGTGGCTGAAGCTGGAGGAGGGTTAAGTCACTTCCTTCATGGAGCCGGCTGCAAGACTGCCAACTGCAAGACTGCCAACTGCAAAAGCAGACCTCTCTCCCAAGTCCGGTGGGACTAATCCACCTCAAACCCCCCCCCCCAAAAACTGCTTTTCTCCCACACCTCCTAAAGGTACGACCTTCCTAAATACATGTGTCATAGTTAGGCACAGGTATCAACTTGATCGTTGACGGTTTGAGCTCTGGGCACATATTGGGAGAATTAGTAGTTGAGTTAAACCCAGAGTGAACCTGAAGGAGATCGTCTAGCTAATGGGGAAGGTCCAGCCTATGGTGGGTGGGATGAGGCCCTGGAATAAATCACAGAGAGCTGATTGAGAGATTTGACATCTTTGTGTAAACCTGGCTAGACATGCTGGTCTGGCAAGTAAGGATCATCCCTCTCTCCGCTATTATGTAGAGATAGTGTTGTCAGTTCTCTTGGCCCTGATGTTGGTGCATGCTCTCCTATCAAGCTGGACAGACGGTAACCGACTATGATAAGATCATAAACCCCTTGTTCCCTTAAGCCATTTGATGGTCATTTATCAGCAACCACGCAGGGGAACTGCAACAGCATGGGTCTGTGGGAGACATATTTCAAGCCCTCACACCTCCCAAGTAAGAAGACCTGAGTTCAGATCCTCAGCTCTCAACGTAAAAGTACCCTGTGGTTATGGCAATAACTTGCAATTGCAGCCCTGGAAAGAGAGGCCTGGAAAACCCAGAGCAAAGCAATAAGAAGGTCAAACAATCTAGGGTGATTCCTGATGTCACCTTTGGGCCTCCGCAGGTACATGCACTCAAGTGCCCTCTTGTACACACACACACATACACACACTTGCACAAAATCTAGCACAAGTTGCATAACTTCGAGCATTACCTCACCTGTTCAGCCTTCAACAGGAAATGCATTAGAAAGCGCTTCTAATCATGGCTGCTGTATTCCAAGCACTCAACAATGGAAATTCTCAGACTAAAAAAGCCACCTTTATCCTCAGTATCGTGGAACCATCCTGAGGTACCACGGCTTGCCAGACAGGAAAGCAAGTCAACCTGAAATTGCCTGTGGGGTCCCCTCAGTGCTGAGAGCGCATAGGCAAAGGGAGTTGGGGGGGGACGCAAAGAGAGAGGGCGCCTGTCCTTAGTACTTGCTGCTATTTATCACCCTGATTACCATCAATATTGTTTAGCAGGTAGGGTGATCTCTCGGGGAAGCACGTGACTGCGCTTCTCACTGGAAGCCAAGCAAGTCCTTGCTCCTGGGACATGGTATTTCCTCCGGCTCCCAGGAACCAGCTGGGGCCATGAAAACAGCTAATTGGATTTTTCCACCTCTCACAAAAAGCTTCACAAAGAACACATTGTCTTTGGCACCGGAACACTTTACTCTCAAAATATCACGTTAGAGTCCAAATTCTGGAGGTTCTAAGGTGCTCCCTGTACTAGGTTCCTGTGCGCCTTTTTGAAAAGAGTGAATGTAAATGATTACAGGATGGTTTTTCTTGCTGGGAAGAAACAGGAAACGCCTTCAAGAAAGTGAATATAGGGCTGGAGAGATGTCTCAGAGGTTAAGACTCTATGTTGCAAGCAAAAGGTCCTGATTTCAAATCCCAGGTTGCAGGGTCCGGTGACCAGCACACTTACCTCACAATCCTGATAGGTACCAGAGTGGGATCAGCAAGAATTAAGTCAGGCTGGTCAAGAGGGGATCTTGGAAAAGCCGAAAAACCAAGTCAAGTTTATTATGGAACCTGATCCCTGATATACCATGAACCGGGGTGAAGTCTGTACACTGTGCAGAGTGATGACGTCAATAGTGACAGACTGCAGGTGCGAAGTCCACAACAGGTGGGACCACCACCAACAACACAGCCCTGCCAATCCTTAGACATGTTAATAGGCCCTAATGGCTCCATACAGGGTGGAGAAAGAACAGGTCAGGAACATGGTGATACAATTATAATGATAAAGCTCTGTGCCCCTTCTTTACCTAGAGGTCTAGAAGGAATATGTAAAAAACATATTCCTTGTCCAGTTTGAGACAGGACAAGATTCATCCTTGCCCCTTGCGGGAGGGTCAACAGGAGTCAGCTTACGACTATACCGCATAGGCTGGCATCTATGCTGACACAGGCACAGAGCTATGCTGGAATAGGAGGCACACTGCACCTGAGACCACAAGGGATGCCCCTTGCATCCGTCTTCAAGAAATGGAGATCTCGGGCTTGAACATTCCCTGAACCAGGTCCCATGTAAAAAATGCCAGGTGGAAACAGCAAAACAGCGGCAGCCTGCACTTCCAGTCCTGGTGGGCAGAGCCTGGGAAATCCCAGAGTGAAGCCTAAAGAAGGTAGAAGCAATCCGGGATGATTCCCTTGGTCCTCCACAGGGACACACAGTGCCCTCTGACTCTGTGGCCGAGTGCTTCCCTATCATGCATGAGGCCCAACACCCTGTCCCCCAAGAACATAAATACTTTTTTTTTAATCTCCAAAGGAAGTAAATGTTAAGACAATGAATGGTTCTGTGAACTGGAGATCTTCCTCAGAAAAAAATCTAAGACCTCTATTATGCATTTATAACGTTAAGGCCTCCGTTTACATTTATACTGTCCAATAGCCTCATTCCACTACTGAGTACTTGAAATATAGTAGCAGAATTAAATGAAATATGGTAGTGGAATTAAGAACTGAATTTTATATTGCACTCAATTTTTTTTGAGTTAAATTAAAAACTGATAATCAAAGTGGAAAAAGTTTAAACATGTTTTTAACTGTTTATGCATATCTCTAGTCTACTTAAAAAAAAAAAAAGAATCAGGTCTTACTTTGGAGTTCTGGTTGGATTAGAACTCACTGTGTAGCCCAGGCTGGTTTTGAACTTTCAACCATCTTCCTGCCTTGGTCTCCCAAGTACTGAAATTACCAGTGGAAGCTACCATAGCCAGTTCTGTTCATTTCCTTCACCTAAGCAGGTATTTATTTCTTGCAAGTTGGATCTACTTAAAGTACTCAGTATGATGCTTTCATATGCACAGATGAAATGAGCTCAGCAGTCAAACAAATGAATGTCCCCATCACAGTCACCTTTTGTATGCTTGTGATTTTTACCAAAATCTCAAGATTTTGGAAGTGGGTCAGTGGTTAAGGTGATTTCCGGGCAAGCCAAAGGACTGGAGTTCAGATATTCGGATCTCATATAAAATGCCAGGTGGGTATGGCAATTCCTAAAATCCAACCTTGGAAGGCAGAGACTGGGATCCCTGGAGCAATCTGGTTAGCAAGACTACCCTTATTGGCAAGCTCTGGGCTCAATTAGAGAGCAATTTATTCAAAAGAATAAGGTGGAAGAGTGATAGGTTATGATTCCTGATACTCACATACAAGTGCACTAGCACACACACATGCATCTGCACATGCAAAAAATCACATTCAGTCACACTTGTGTACCCCCCCACATATATACAAGCAAATGAAAAATAAATAAATACAATTTCAGTATGTTTAAAACAGTAATATTAACTGATTTGGGTCCTTAATATGTGCAGTAAGTCTGGAGACTTGTATGCTAAATATCTATAATTTTCAGCTAAATCTCCCATCTCATCCCTTTTCCAACCCGTGTTAGCCATCATTCTGTTTCTACGTGTTGTAGTTTGAATGGGAAAAAGCCCCCATAGGCTCATGTGTTGGCACACTCAGTCCACAGGTAGTGGTGTTGTTTTTGAAGACTGTCTTCAAAACAGTCCTTCTGGAGCAAGTCAGCTACTGTGGGAAGGTTTGAGGGTTTGGTAGCTGCAGCAGTTACTCTTACCTGTTGCTGTGAGAGAGCATTCAAAGTCAAGCAACTTAAAGAAGCAAGGGAGATTTATTCACCTTATGGTTCCGGAGGGAGATGCAGTCTTTCATGATGGAGGCGACATGGCTGGTGGCTGAAGCTAGAGGCAGCTAAGTCACTGCAGACATCCTGGAGGCTCAGAGCTGCTCAGTCCAGTAAGCCAATGGGTGACTGCTGAAGGCTGGAGGATTCCTGGGGAGTCAAAGAAACAAGAGTCTCTCTTCAAAGTCTTCTGTTCTGTGGTTCCTTTTATCTGGTCTGCTACTGGGAGGTTCCAATTGGATCTAGGGCTGGTCTTTGTATTGTGAATATACTGATCTGGATAATCTCTTCAGGCAGTCTGAGAGCTGATCTTAGTTAATGCCAGATGTGGTCAAGTTGACACCCAAGATTGACTGTCACAGTAGCCCTTCCCCACTTCCTATCAGGTAAATGCTTTCTGAATTGAGACACCTCATGCTCTTGCTACCATACCTTTCTTGTACTCATGGACAGTACCTCTTCTTAAACCCAGAGCCTAAATACACTCTCCTTCCCTTAAGTTTCTTCTTGTCAGTAACTAACACTCTATGTATTGGTTGTTTTTTTTTTTTTAGATTCTGCAAAAAGGTGGGGTTTTGTAGCACCTTTCCTTCCGTGGCTAGCTGATTTTTAGACAGCCCAGTATTTTTCCAAATTCATTCATGTTGTTGCAAAAGGCAGGTTTTCCTTCTTTTAAAAGCTGAGTGATATTTCATTATTTAACACTTTTCTTTGTTCATTTGTGTGATAAAGGACACTTAAGTTGATTCTATACCTTTGCTATTTTTTTTTCTGTTTTTAACCTTATTTATTTATTTTGTGTGTGGGAAGGCATTGTGTGTCCCTGTGGAGGGCCAAGGATGACTTCAGGAATCGTCCTGGATTGCTTCTACTTCCTTTTAGTTTCACTCTGGGATTTCCCAGGCTCCGCCCTCCAGAGCTGGAAAGTGCAGACAGTCACCATTTTTGCCGGGCGGTTTTTTATGTGGAACCTGGGATTCAAACTCAGGACCTTCTGCTTGTGAGGCACAGTCTTTTTTTTTTTTTTTTAAGATTTATTTATTTATTCATTCATTCATTCATTCATTCAATTGTGCGCACACGAGTGTGCGTGCGTGCGCGCGCGCGCGCGCGTGTGTGTGTGTGTGTGTGTGTGTGTGTGTGTGTGTGTGTGTGTAGAACCACAAGCAAATTCGGGAACCACCATGGACCGCCTCCACCTCCTCCTTGTTTACTTTACCCCGGGATTCACAGGCTCCGCCCTACCAGGACCAGAAACGCAGGCCGCCCCCGCTTCTGCCCTGCCTCTATATGTGGGGTCTAGGATCCGAACTCAGGACCTTCCACCTGCAAGGCAGAGGCTTAACCCCTGAGCCACCTTTCCAGCACCGTGAGGCAGAGTCTTAACCCCAGGGCCATCTCTCCAGCCCCTTAATTTTTTTTTCTTTAATTTTTTTTTTCTTTTCATATGTGTCTAGGGTGCATGTGTGTGTGTGTTTGTGCGATTGTTGCATTTGTGTGTGGCTGTACATGTGGGGCCCTGGCATGTGCCTGTGGCGGTCCAAAGGTAACAGAAATCATCCTGGATTGCTCTGCCCCTTTATTCCTTGCTCTGGTGTCTTCTCAGCTCTGCTTCCAGAGCCAGACTTACGGGTTGCGACCATATCCACGCCACATTTTTTACATGAGATTTGGGGATCTGAACTCGGAGTCATTTTGCTTGTGAAACAACAACTTTGATCACTGAACCATCTCTGTTAGCTATTTTTAATTACCTTGTAACGAACGTGGCAGTGCAGATATCTCTCTAAGGTACTGAATCCATTTCCTTTGGGTTTATATAAAAAACAGGGAGATTATGGGGCCATATGGAAGTTCTGTTTTTAAGGCTTTGAGGAAACCCTGTATTGCTTTCCACAGTGACTGCATTAATTTGGATTCTCATCCAAATGTGTACAAGGACTCTCATTTTTCTGTATCCTCATCCATACTTCTTATCTAATGTATACTAGCTATTCTAAAAGGTGTGAAGGGATATTTTGTTGTGGTTTTGCAAGCCAGAAGGGAGTACAATTGTATGTTCTAAGTGCTGGAAGAAAAAACTGCCAACAAATTTTTGACTGTCTCCATATTTCCTGTATGTGCGTGTGTGTGTGTGTGTGTGTTTGCATGTGTGGGGACACACTTGCGTATGGGTGTGTGAACATGTGGAGTCCTAAAATTAATATTGGGAATCATCCTCAATTGCTCTGCCACCTTATTCTTTTGGGTCTCTAATTAAACATAGGGTTCACTAGTCTGACTAGCCGGCTTGTTCTAGGGATTTCCAGGCTCTTTTTTCCAGGACTGGAGTTACAGGCAGGTCTCTACAGCTACTTGGCATGTCACTTGGGGTCAGGGGATTTGAACTCTTGTCTTTTTGCTTGTGCAGCAAACGCTTCAAACCCCTGAGCCATTTCTCCAACCCCTCAACCAATAGCGCTATGCTCCAGGAACCTATCTTTCAAAAGCTAGCACGTGATACAGATTTTTGGGAGATGAACAAAAATGAGGATCATCGTCATTGGATGTTTTTCTTTTGAAAGGAGAGACGGCTAAACAGCAACACAAGAGCATAAAAACGTAAATTCACTGATATTTGAAGAGCCAAAAAGTACTGCATTACTGTAATAGCAGTGGGTAAATTTATTCTAATTACTGTGAAAGCTAAAAGGCACATTAAAAATCATACTAAATTGTGTTTAGTGGTATAGAATAGAAATAGTTGTAAATTGTGGCATCAAGGCATGTAATATTGGGAGGGGGTAAAAGGCTTTTGTGTGCAAGAGAAGTTGCTATCATATTCAAGAGGCTGCTGTCCCTATGAGACATTTTCTGTGAGCAGCTTGGCAACCACACCGAAAATATCTGGGAAAGTTACACCAAATGTAAAGAGAAGCAGATTAAAATCTAGCAATGCAGAATAAGAATGAAACACAAAACAGAGAGATAAGAAAGAGGAGAAGAAAAACCACGGGGCAAACAACACAGTTGACATTTCCGTAACAGTAAGTTCTTCCTTATGGACTTTGATGTTAAATCTATGTGGATAAAACTTCCCAATAAAAAGTGGCTGAATGAGTTAAAAAATAAATAAATAAAAACAAGATCCAACTGCATACTATTTGCGAGAGACTTTATGTTTAAATAATATTTGTATTTATTCTTTGCTGGCTCAGGGGTTAAGATCTGTCTCACAAACAAGAGGTTCTGAGTTTGGATCTCAGGTCCCACATAAAAACGCCAGGCAAAAACGGCAATGGCCTGCACTTCCAACCCTAGTGAACGGAGCCTGGGAAATCCCCAAGCAAAGCAAGAAGGAGATAGAGCAATCCAGGATGATTCCCAAAGTCACCCTTGGGTCTCCACAGGAACACACAGTGCCCTCTGATACACATGTGCACTTGTGCGCGCGTGCACACACACACACATATAAAATATTTAAAAAGAAAATTTATAGATAGATCATATCCACTTTCCACCACCCTCCCACTCACTTGAGCCTCCTCCCTCAACGCATCTCCCATCCAACTTCATGCTTCCTGTCTTTTTAAAAAAGTGTGTGTGTGTGTGTGTGTGTGTGTGTGTGTGTGTGTGTATCAGAGGGTACTTTGTGTGCCTGTGGAATCCCAAGGGCAACTTCTGGAATCATCCTGGGTTGTTTCTACCCTCTTTTGGTTTTGCTTTGAGATTTCCCAGGCTCTGTCTTCCAGAATTGGAAGTGCAAACTATCAACATTTCCACCTGACATTTTTTTATGTAGGATCTGGTACCTGAACTCAGGTCTTCTACTTGTGAGGCAGACTTTTAACCCCTGAGCCATCTCACCAGTCCCTGCTTTCTTTCTTTCTTTCTTTCTTTCTTTCTTTCTTTCTTTCTTTCTTTCTTTCTTTCTTTCTTTCTTTCTTTCTTTCTTTCTTCTTTCTTCTTTCTCTCTTTCTCTCTTTCTCTCTCTCTTTCTCTCTTTCTTTCTCTCTTTCTTTCTTTTTCTTTCTCTCTTTCTTTTTCTTTCTTTCTTTTTCTTTTTTTCTCTCTTTTTTCCTTCCTTCCTTCCTTCCTTCCTTCTTTCCTTCCTTCCTTCCTTCCTTCCTTCCTTCCTTCCTTCCTTCCTTCCTTCCTTCCTTCCTCCTTCCCTCTTTCCCTCCCTCCCTCCCTCCTTCTCTCTCTCTCTCTCTTTTTCTCTCTTTCTCTTTTTCTTTCTTTTAATATATAGTCGACTAAGTCCAAGGCATAGGGCATAGACAGCCTGTCAGTGGCTACATCTCAAAAGCAATGTGATTCCTTCACCCCATATCCATCAGCTGTCAGCTGTCAGTAGTTTCTCAGTTGTGGAGGCCTTGGGGGTCCCTCTCTCATCCATGCTGGAGTGTAGACCGGCTCGTTCTTGCTCAGGTAGCCACAGCTGCTGTGAGCTGGGTGTGCAGTGGCCGTCATGTCCAGAAAGCAGTTCTCCATCCTCCAGACCTTTCGATCCTTCTGCCCCTCTTCCGTGAAGTTCTCTGAGCCTAGGGGTGGGGAGTTGCTGCAGAGCCCCATTGACAGGAGGAGACTGATTCAGATGCAAAGCCACACACAGGTTGAAAGTGAAGCAATAGAAAAGTATATGTATGTTAATAGGAACCATAAGAAAGCAGGAGTGACTGTCCTTGTATTAGACAAACTGCCTGCAGAGGCACACACTCCACACTCGCTGCATGTGTCTATGCAACAGAAAGATGTGTAAACTGTGAATACATATGCACCTATGCTAAATACATAAAGTAAATAGTGACAGATCTAAAGGAGAAACGGACAGCAGTGTAAGAACAATATAATAGTGCGAAACTTTAATATAGACTACCCAACAGAAAATCAGTTAAAAAATTACCAGACTTAAGCAATCCTACAGATCAAAGGCACATGTTTAAAAATTATAATGAGGTATGTGAGCATGTTTCCTAAGGAAGCATTAAGAAATGGAAAAAGTTTTATACAAGAGGAAACTAATAGTGGCTTAATTTGTGATCAAGAAAAATTAGAAATAACTCATATAAGCGATGATAGAGAAATAGACTATTATCTTAATTGAGTATTATGTAATGATTTATATTTAGGATACATAGTAACATATAAAATGCTTATTACCCAGTTCTTAATGTATTGGTATTAAAAGTTGAGCCAACTTGAATAGTAAATATACATATAACAAATAAAAAATGTTTGGGTGAATGGAAAAGGTTAAATTTTTAAAACTTTTTAACTGTGTGAGTGCACAGGTGTGTGTGTGTGTGCGCACGTGTGTGTACATAGGTGTATGTGGGTGCATGCCAGGTGTGTGGGAGTACATGTGGAAGCCAGAGGTCCTTATCATTTTCCACTCTCCACCTTATTAACAGAATGATTGTTCTGTATATCTGTGTGTTTATGAATGTGTAAGTGCATGTGCTACAGTGTACATGCAAAGGTCAAATGACAGCTTTTGGGAGTCGGTTCCTGGGTCCCTCTTGGGTCTTTATGTGTCCAGGTTCTTGGCTGGAGAGTCAGAGATTGAAACCACAACACTTGCAGGGGATTAAAGCGGAGTTTGTTAAAGGAGAGAAAGAACAGCACTTGTGGACATGAATTGGTGAGGGGCAAGAGAACTCTGGAGAACTCATGGACTCCCGCATGGAATCCATAAGGGGTGAGGGAAAAGTCAGGTAGGAACTCATGGATTGCAGACATGGAGTCCCACGAGGGGCAAGGGAGCCAAAGATGGCTGCCGGGTCTGGATTATTACAGGCCTAGGCAGACTAGGGGAAAGGTGGCTTTTCCTCCTTGGTTAGCTCCAGTATTTAAACCCGATTGGAGCTTTTGCTGCTCTGCAGCTCATTGGTTTATTCATATTGGGGCCCAACCCTGTTGATCTTGTGTCCAACCTCATGGTAGGGCTTAGCCGCAGTGGTGAACTAATTTCCATGTCCTTTCATGAACGGAGAATTGGGGCAAGGTGTCACTTGATCTCTGTGAAGCAGGAGAGTCAGTTCCTCCAGATTAATAGGCTGTGTTCCTTCACGGTAATCCCAGCAGTGGGGGACGACCTTAGAAGACCCTCAGAGACTGTCCCAGCACGGCTGCTCCAAACCTTCCTGACTTCCACCCTGTTGAACAGCGGCTCTCTTATTTCTGGCACTATGTGTTCTCCAAGCCGGCTTCTCATATTCCATCAGTTTCAGGTGACTCTCCTCCCATCTCTCTGTGGCGTGTCAGGATTAGAGGTGTGAGCCAGCACATTCAGTTTTTGTGTGTGTTCCGGGGACTGGATCCAGCTTGTCAGACTCACACGATAAGGGCCTTCACCTGCTGAGTCACTCCACCTTATCTTTGACACAAAGTCTCTCCCGAAACCTGCAGCCTACTGATTCAGCTACGCCGACTGGCCTGGGAGCGCTGGGATCCTCCCGTCTCTTCCTCCCAGTACTGGAATTATACACGTGTGTGTCGCTGTGCCTGACATTGTACGTGGGTGCTCGGAATCAAGACTCAGGCCCTCATATTTGCATGGTAAGCACTTGAAGCCACCTCCGCGGTCCCACAATCCTTTTAATAATTGGAAACGTGCCCATTAAATCCCCAGCATTGTGATTGAATTAACAAGAGAGCTCGCTTCCATTCCCCCAAAGCCAAGTATTCTCAGGGTCACATAACACGGGGGGGGGGCAGTGTCATCCTGCTTTTCATGTGCTCTGTCTACCCTCTGTGACCCTGAGAAGAACGTTTAATTTTAGGAATTAAAAAGGAATTTTTTATATTTATTTATTTTTTCCACTCATACAAACTTGATAGGTACCCCATTCCCCTCTTTCCCGCCACTTCTCCCTAAATCCCCATGTTCCCTCCCCCCTTTTCTCCTTCCTTTCCCCCCTCCCTCCCTTTCTCCCATTGTCTCTCCCCCCCCCCCATCCCTGGAGCATCATTTAGTGTGCATGTCAAACTTCCTTCTGGGTAAAAAGGAATTTTTTAAAAAGGAATCTGAAACACTGACCCTATTAGGAAGGAGTCTGGGTCCGGCTGTCAGGATCATGGGGGCAAAGGCGGAAAGAACAGCCGCCTGACTTGCACAGCGAGAAAGAGGGAAGAAAGCGAGATGTCGCCCAGCACACGGCTCTGTGCTAATGCTGGTGACAAGACCGACGCGGTCTCCCCTCTCATTTCCTGGACTACAGTGTTCATTTTTCTTGTTCCAGTTCATTCTGACAAGGGTGTGCAGCCTAATTACCTTTTTGGGTCTGGCTTTAATTGAGTCCCTTTATCCTGGCTTATACTCCACATTACATAATCATTCACAGTTCTTTTCTTTTTTTTTTTTAACCCTTCCAATAATTGTTTTAGTAAAGGAATTTCTACTGACATTGAAAGTAGACCATACATTTCCCTACATCGAGAAGTCAAGTAACCTTGTCTAAAATCGATCCATCAGTAACCCTTGAAGGAGAGCTGCTGAAGCGTCATTAGCACATAAAACCATCAATCACTTCTCCCTACAATGCATTTGACCCGCCACATCATAAACCCGGCTCTAGAAAAAGACCAAGTGATCACCCCAGTTTGAATACCAAACAATAGTTTGTTTTACTATGTTCACCTTGGTATCATTCATTTTTTTAAACTTTATTTATTTATTCATTTATTGTGTATATGGGGGAGGGGCTACGTGTCCCTGTGGAGAACCAAGGGTGACTGCAGGAATCATCCTGGACTGCTTCTACTTCCTCGATATTTCCAAGACTCCGCCCACCAGGGATCACCGCCATCCCTCCCTGGTGTTTTTTCTGTGGGACCAGGGATCTGAACTCAGGACCTTCTGCTTGCAAGGCAGAGTCTTAACCCCTGAGCCACCTCTCCAGCCCAGGTACCATTTGTTTTTAAGTGATAAATGTGCACGCGCCACTCCTTTCCTTGCACTTACATAAGGCGCGGCTTAGCGTTTACTCATCACTTAGGCTCAGCATTGCTCAAACTGGAATGTTCAAATTTCAGAGTCAGTTCGGCCCTGCGAGGTTAGAAAGGGGAAAGAGAATGGAAGGGACCCTAAAAGTGTGTGGGTGCTGTGTAAAGGCTCGTGGACAAGGAGAAACTAATGTGAGGGACAGACTTAAGAAACTCAAGTTTTGTTAGAGCTGAGGGGCGGGTAGCCAAGGGAGCCATGGTTGAGCCTTAAGGTGGGAGAACATTAGAAGAGAACAGAGAGGTCGAGGTCAGAGGGACAGAGGGGTCGGAGAGCCGCCTTGACAGCCTGGCCGCAGACGTCTGCAGAAGGGAGACAGCAGACAGCAGACAGCAGGGTACCTGTCCCAAGAGACAGACAGAGGTGAACCCCTGGGCCGGGCTTTTATGGCCTTCGCGGTTGCTAGGGAGTTGCTATGGAAATTAGGGCCATGGGGCAGGGAGGTTTCCTCCCGGATTCACAAAGCTAAGCGCTCACTACTCACTACCTCCAGGCCTCGTGCAAAGAGAATAAGCACTGGGGGCTGAGAGACGGCCCAGGGGCTAAGCCTTTGCCTCACAAACAGAAGGATCTGAGTTTGCATACCTGTTCTCACATAAGAACGACAGCCAGAAATGAATGGCACGACGACCTGCATTTCTGGTCCTGAAAAGTGGAGCCTGGGAAAACACAGAGCAAACCAGGATGATTCCTGAAGACATCCTTGGATCATCACAGGTACACACAGGCCTTCTACACACACACACACACACACGCACACACACACACACACCTATATCTACACAAGCAAAAGACAGAGAGAAAGAGAGAGAGAGAGTAGGCACTGGAATCAGAGAATCCTGGATTCTAACGCAGTCTCTGCTGTATCATGCAGCGGTTTGGCCTCAAAAAGTCTCCCAGAGTCATCGAGAAAATCCAAAAGCTAAAGGACGAAAACCGCTATTGTCTCCTATGATGGGCTCTCGTGCCACACACTGGATCGTTCCTCTGCTCTAACGCGACATTCTGAGAATGGAAGACCATGCAGAGAAGAGAAATAGTCCTAAGGTAGAAAACTAGGGTATTCTCAAGAGTTTTGAGAAATAAAAGGAATTCAAATCGTTTTAAATATATGATAATTTCGGGCATTATCTAATAGCCCTCTTCAAATATATGAGCAGGTGTTACCAAGCAAAGTGAATTCATGCCTATCAAGCTCTATTCTGGAGAGCAGAAAAGTAAATGTGCTTTAATTGCAACTGAAGATCCAGGCTCAACAAAATAATGAGCATTGACTGTGGCAAACGTGTGTGTCTAGCAGAGATTTCAAGCTTGCATGAATGGATGGGGTGATTCCCGGTACATTATCCACCTCTCTCCTTCCTTTCTTAGCAGCATCCAGCCAACCTCACCAGCTCAGTGGGCGAGGTGCTCGCCTCTTGACCTGAGTTCAATCCCCAGAACCCATATAAAGGTGGAAGAAGAGAACTGACTGCACAATGTTGTTCTCTGACCTCCACCTGCATGTTGTAGTAACCCCCTCCACACCTCCCCTCCACACACATACACACCAATGCACAGTGTCCAGATTCTCCCTTGCTCATCTGTCCCTCCTTCATGCAGCCCGTTTTGGGGCAGGGACGCTCACCCTGGCTCTGGTTCCAAGCCTGGATCCCAGTTGCTGTAAGTTGAAAAATGCATCATCACTGAGGCGGCCGTGGGATTTGGGAATCGGGACGAATGTTATGACTCACACTTGAAATGTTTTTCTTTCTTCAAAGATTAATATGATGGTCAGATGTGAAACCTGTGTTGTGCTATGTTTGTGTCTTAAGTTACCTGAGTGAACCCAACCTATGGCAGGAAAGATTTCTTTTGGCTCCAGTTCATCCTGTGGGAGAAGCCATGGCAGAGTTCATGGCGGCAGGAACATTTGCACCGACTCTACATGGTGACAGACCAGAAGCGCAGAGAGATGCGGGAACCAAGGTCACAATATGACAACTATGACCTTCAAAGGCCAGCTCCTAATGACTTACTTCTGTCAAATAGGCTTCTAAAGAAGTCATAGCCTCCAAAAATGGTGCTACCAGCTGGGGAATGAGGGTCCAACACAGTGTCTGAAACAGTGACAATTATTTCAAGATTGTGAGGAAAGCTAGCCTAAGGGAGATGAATTGAAATAAAGAAATTGGGTGCAGTAGTTAGAGTACTTGCAGGGAAACCCAAAGAACCAGAGTTCAAATCTGGAGATCCCACGTAAAGTGCTGAGTGGATATAACAGTCCTCCTGTAATTCCAGACTCAAGAGACAGAGACTTGGGATTCCCAGAGCAAACTGGATAGCCAGACTTAGACCTATTGATGAGGACTGGGTTTGATTAGACACCCTGTCTTAAAAATTAAAAAAAATAAAAGTACTCTCTGACACATATAGACACAGATACACACACACACACACACATACACACACACATACACACATGCACACACACACATGCACACACACAAACACACAATTAAAAAATAAATGATATTAAAAAAATAAGATGGAACAATCAAGGGTGATTCTCGATATCAAGCATGGGTCTACATACGTGTGAACTCCATATGCACATGCACGTGCCCTCCCCACACGTACACATGGAAGTGGGAAAGAAGAAATTAGGATGCTCATGACCAGTCAAACCCAGTGTAGTCCATTTTGCTTTTGCATTTTTTCCGATACACGAACTTAAATGCTCTCTACTGTTTAAACCATTTGCTCTTTTTACAGGAAGTCCTAACAGACACACAGGGGCCATCCACTCGGATTCCCCACCCCCATTTTCAGGTAGGTTTGCATTTCTTTTCTCTAACATGATCAGGCACAGTGGTCAGGAGTTCTGATGATTTCGGGTCTCCTTCCACAGTTTGTAGCATATCCTCTGTGCAGGCGACCCCTATAAAGGTTTGTTTATAGAGGATCCTGCCTGGCTGGCCCATCTTCAGATCATACTGTATCTGTGATTCTCAGCAGGTACTTAGATTGGCTTTCAGGGTCTCTTCAAGCTCTTTTCTCATGCTGGGCTATCACCGTCATTATCTTTCAGCCTGAGAAAATGGTTTCAGCAAATGAGTTTGCTCCTTTTCATTTAGTTCTCTGCCACTCTGGCATTAGCCAGAAACTACACTGTCTGGGAGAAAGAAAAAAAAGAGAGAGAGAGAGAGAGAGAGAGAGAAAGAAATAAAAGGTTTTAGGGGAATTCTGCCGAAACTATCGCAGCAGCCATAGCTCATTTTTAGGGGGTGCTAAATATCTATAGAAGTAAAACATCCAACTCTCAGAGCTCTTGGAAAATTAATATTTTAATTCAACTTTATGGATGGGTTGCTACTGCAATGTTACATAGAACAGAAAAGATGGACCATTAACTAATTTCCCTTCAAAGAGCTCATGATGTTAGCATTGGAAACACGTCTACGGTGGTGAAAATTATGTGCGGCATAAGTGTAATTAGCATAGTCAATCATGCACCACAAGCTTTAAAACTTAGTGTTGGGAGAACATAAAGCCTGGATCCTGTGTAAGGGAACCGACTGTGCTCTGATGTCCTCAGATATGTGAGCATCTATCTCTTTCCTGTGTTTTCTCAGAGCAGTCTCCTAATAGGGCCAAAGTCATGGACCTTCTCCTTTTTTAGGAAAATCAAGTTTTGTGACCCAAAGCTCTTGCAGTTAATTTGTGCACCTACAATAATCCTTTCTATTACCAAAAAAAAAAAAAAAAATCTCCATCATTCCTATTGAAAGATATTTACTTTGTGTTGGTCTTTTGGGAGAGGGTCTCACCATGTAGCCCCCTGGCTGGCATGGCACTTTCGATCCCTCCTGCCTTTGCCTCCTGGGATTACCTCAGACTCAGACTTTAAAATCATTTTGCTGGTCGGTAGGCACACATTCTTCCTGGTGGAAGGTTGTGGGTATCAGGACAGGTTACAGACAATGTCCTAGTTTGTAGGACTTGTGTATTATTAATAGAATTGAGTTGCTTTGTGCTTGTGCGGAAAATCAAAGAGCAAAGGTCGACAAGTGCCAGCTTTGTGCCAAGTTTCTGACCTTTTCACGTCAATGGGCTTATACGGCTGGACACCTGGACATAGAGAGGATTCCAGGCCATAGAGAAAAAAAAAACCATGGGTTCTGACCGTGGTTTTAGGTCACAGCATCATGTGATCCGTTTAAAATGACATCCATCAGACTCTGATTAATTGTTTCCTTCACGTGCTAGATATAGGTGTTCAACTTGACAATTGAAGGCTCAAACTCTGGGCACAGTTCTGAGGAATTAGCAGTTGAGTTAAGCCCTGAGCACATCTACAGGAGATTGTCTAATTGATGGGGAGACCCCCGCCTATGGTAGGTGGAACTATTTTCCAGGGCAGGTAGGTAAGATAGAGGGAGGAGATTCATGGAGTTCTTCCAGATACTGCTCAGACACAACGTCTGGTAACTGAGGATTGTCTCTCTCTCAGCAGTCTTGTGGAGATGGTGTGGCCAGTTCCCTCAGCCCTGGTGTTAGTATGAACTCTCCTGCCAAGCTGGACAAAGAGATGTGGCTGGACAACTGTAAGCCAGAATGAACCTCTTGGTTACACTTAAACCATTGTTACTAATTTATCAGCAGTATGCAGGCAAACTGCCATGCTTAGAATGGCTTCTTTAAAACAAAACAAAACAAAACAAAAAAACATGAATAGCTTCTTGCCCTGTTTCTAGTAATTTGCCTGGCTTGCTGGTCACATAGCCCCTCCCTGCACCCGCTATCATCTCCGCCCTAAGCTGACACCCTGCATAGTACTCTTCTGGCCACTTCCCAAGTTTTACCTCAGTCCTTCTCAGTACTGTGGGGAAGACACTTTTCTTGTCTCTGTTCCACCAATGAGGAAATCCATGGATAGAAAAGTCAAGTAACACATCCAGGATCATGCAGCTCCTAAGTAGCAGAACTGGGACATTAACTATGGAGACATGTCTAGGAGCCTATAGTTCTAAAGACTGTGTTCCAGCCTCATGGCTGATGCTCTGGGGTCAAACTGAGCAGTAAACAGGAAGAACTACAACCCCAAACCACCAATACACTGGCTTATGAAGTCAGACTTGATGTGCTTCGCCTTTGTTCTCAGTTTCTAGGACAGGGTGTGTTTGATTTTTGTTTTTGACAAGGTCTCATGTATCCCAAACTGGCCTTCAGAGTCCCTGTGCAGTTCTGATCTTTCTACTTCCAACTCCTGAGTGCTGGCGTGACAGGCATGGGCCTCTACATCTAGCTAAGAACTTTGTTTAAAGCACCATCACATATTTTCTGGTTTTATACTGTGCTTGGGATTGAACTCAGGCCTTTGTGCCTACTGGGCAAGCCCTCTGCGCCCTGAGCTGCACCCCCAGCTCAGGCCTGTATTTCATTTTCTGTTCTTCCAAACCATAGTGGCTGTTCGATGTAGCTAAGACTTCAGAATATCTGTCTTGCACAGAATCTTTATGACCTAATGTTGAGCCTTCCCTTATCCTCCCTGATGATTTGGCATGTTTTCCCAGCTCTTCAAGACGTCTCTGTCTTTGGTGGCTTTGGTTTGTGTTTTTCCCGCCTGCATCCTTTTTCATGGTCTATTTGAAGTCTCTCTTGTTCGGCTCAGTTTGCACAAGCTCTTCTCCAAATACCACCTGGCTTGGAATTGCCAGGTTTCTAAAACAGTGGGTTATCTGCCAATTTTAAAAAAATCATTATTTATTTTTCTCTTTTTATTAAAAAAATACGTATTTATTTGAGGGAGGGGAGAGTGATTCACATATGATACATGGGTGTGTCTCAAGAGGATAACTACTTTCTACTTCTAAGAACTATGGGCTTCCGGGGATCGAATTCAAGTCTCCAGGTCTCTGGTTTGCTGCCTCACCCGCTGAGCTGATATCACCGACCCCCGTCTGCCTAATTTTCACATGCTAGAGAAGTTCACACTTTGTAACTCT
>JALPQD010000260.1:162307-180554 GCA_023101885.1 Typhlomys cinereus
GACTAGTGCTGTGTTAGGGAAACAGAGGCAGGAGCATTGCAAGTTCAAGGTCAGCCTGGACTAGACGGTGAGATTCTGCCCCACAAAAGGAAGAAACAGGAGGAGGAGGAAGAGGGAGAAAGGAAAAGAAAGAAGGAGAGAAACAAGAAAGGATTAAAAAAAAAGATGCAAGGAAGGAGGGAAGGAAAAAAGAGTAAGAAAGAAAGGAGGGAGAGAAGGAAGGAAGGAAGGAGGGAGGAAGGGTAGGTGAGATCTGGGAGGAGTACAGACAGACAAGTGGAGTCACAATAGCGAGTTTTTATTGGGGGTGGGGATCTGCAGAACCTAGAGCCCTACTTAGAGGCTGAGTAGTCAAGGGGCGGAAAGTGAAAAGGATGGAGAAGAGGTATTAATGCCATGGAGAGACTGTGGTAGTGATCTGAACACAGCTCAGCCCTATGTGGCCTGTTACAGAAAATAAAGTGAGCCCGGACCATCGAGGGTCCAAGCCACACACTCACGAGCTTTATTCGCGTGGACTGCAGCCCACGCAGCTTTGAAGGACAGGAGGCCACCCGGCGTTTCATGGGTGTTTGTAGATCTCTGGCTCCTTTGTTCTCTGTTTACAGTGATGGCAGGCTTATACGTGACCGCCAGCACACACGGCTTAGAGTCAGCAAAAGGAGAAATTTCTTAGCACTTAAACATTTAAAGAAGCAAGAATTTGTGGTTAGTTTTTTAAATAAGCGTGATTGATTATGAGAGCTGCTTTTCCCAAGATAGTTGGGAAGAGAATATTTCTCAAAAGAATTACAGAGCACTATTACATCCCTCTGTATCTCCATCTCTATCTCTCCCTTTTCAAAACTACTCATTAAGCTTATGGTTATATTCATCTATATTCATTTAATTGCAGCAGGGTACTTCTCTTTTCGTATCAGGTCAAACAGGGATCCTCCTTTATAAGGTACAGAGGAAGAGGAGAAGAGAAGGTAGTGAAGCAGACTGAAGTTTTCCTTTTCAGACTTGCCGACCACCTTTACTGAGGGGTTTTCAGGGAATTAGAATGTGTGGAGCAAAAGAATATCAGGTAGACGACAGTCGTCTCTCAAGGTTGGCACTAGTAGGATCAACATGCTTGGGAAGGCAGGAAGCTGGAAAGACAAGTTACTTTAGCTTGGACAATAGCTGTTGTAAACTCATGTGGTCAGTTTCGGGAACTGCCACCTTCCGATGAGGTGATCTGAACACAGCTCAGCCCTATGTGGCCTGTTACAGAAAATAAAGTGAGCCCGGACCATCGAGGGTCCAAGCCACACACTCACGAGCTGTGGTCATGGCTGTGGTCATGGATAACAGGAAGGAAGAAATTATGGGTTTAATTATGACATTTTCTTAATATATACACATAGAGTACTCGGAACACATGCATCCCTCATGACTCTCTCTTGTCCACTCTTTCCTCTCTCACTGGTCTGCTTCTTATTCCTAAATATCAGTCTTGTACTTTAATGTCTTTGAGTGCGTGCATGCGTGCGTGCGTGCGTGTGTGTGTGTGTGTGTGTGTGTGTGTGTGTGTGTGTGTGTGTCCCTCTGGAGGACCAAAGGTGACTTCAGGAACCATCTTGGATCAGGAACCATCTTGGATTGCTTCTACCTCCTTTTTGCTTCACTCTGGGACTTCCCAGGCTCCGCCTACCAGGGCCAGAAGTGCAGACGGCCTCTGTCTGTTTCTGCCTGGTAGCTTTATGTGGGATCTGGGATCCGAACTCAGGACCTTGTGTTTGCCAGGCAGAGTTTTAACCCCCGAGTCATCTCTCCGGCCCTCTTTTTTTCTTTTAAACTGGATTCTCCATATGAGAGAACACGCAGTGTTTGTCTTCCAGAGTCTGGTTTATTTCACTTAACCTGATGAGGGATCTCCATTCTGATCCGCTGCTGTACATAATTTCACGCTTCCTCAGTGCTGAATACAAATCTGCTGTGTGCATGTTTCCTTTGTGGATTCGGCCACTGACTGCTGATTCTATGCCTCGGCTACTGTGAATGGTGCTATGATGCACACGAGTGTGCTGACTTTGATTTCTCTGGGTCAGTGGAGTATTTAACAGCCAATTGCTTAGGTAAATTAGAATGTGAGAAGTGGTAACTCCCCGCACGAGGAAGGAGGCGCATCCACTTACAAATGTGCAAGAGTCTTCCTAGCAATTTTATTAAAAAAAGCTGACATGAGAAACAAGTTGGATGTCCCTTGTTGAAAGCTGCCCCCCAGACACTTACCAAAACCATCTGTTAGTAAGAAAGAACTCTCTCAGGAACACATGGTGTCTCGAAATGGGTAGGGCAATACTCAGACATTTACTGAGAGTCTGATATTTGCTCTACACTACTATTTTAGTGCAAGGATGGGTCTTAGTTAAGACTGGATAAGAATATGATGTAATAGTTGAGGATCGATGAGCACAGCAAAGTAAGGCTAAAGGTTTAAAAGGCTGGGGCGGGGGACGGGTGAGACGGCTCAGCTGCTAAAGGAGCTTGTACGGAAGCCTAGCAATCTACGTTCAAGCCGAGACTATGCGGTAGAAGGAGAGAACCAATGTTTACAGATGGTCCTAGGATCTTCACACAAGTATCACAATGTGCTTCCCCATATTCTCCATCTCTCTCTCTCTCATACATATTCAGACTAAAGCTATTCATTATTGTTTGAAGTTTTCTCCTTTCAGACAGGCTTCTACAAGAATACAGCTTCCCAGTGTTCTTTCCATTAGCTTCAGCTAAAAGTTTTCAAAGGAAAAGAAGCAGTGTGGACTACAAAGGGTCTCATGATTGGCTCAACTGTTTTCTCTTTTTGAATATTTTCGTTTCTTTGTTTACTGTAGATAGAGAAGGAAACAGAGGCAGAGAGAGAGACAGACAGACAGACAGACTACTCATGCCATACTGACATGGCACACAGGGAGAGATCAGAAAACAGCTTTCAGAAGTCAGATCTTTCCTTCCACATATGAGCTTCCAGGGAGTGAACTCAGGTCACCAGGTTTATGTACAGCTTGACAACCCTATCAACTACTTTCTCTGGAGACCCTAATTATGTATGCGGAAATAACTTCTGGGCTGCAGTGTCAATACATGGATATAGTATTTGCCTGGCATGTATGAGATCCTGGGCTTGATTTCAGCATCAGAGAGAGAGAGAGAGAAAGAAAGAGAGAGAGAGAGAAGTTTAAAACATGTATGCAGGTCTATTCTAGTTCAACAATGTCACACATTTTTGAGAGTATCAAGATGTTGGTGTGTAAGGACATGTCAAAGGTTATTGTGGGAGGGGGGTGGGCAGGGGAGAAGGAATGTGGAGTTCAGATGCCAACTTTTCCAGATTTGTTCCTTCCATCGTATGGGCTCCAGAAATCTAAGTCAGGTCATTTGGCTTGGGTTACAGACACCTTTTCACACTGAGCTATGTCGCCAGCCCCGAAGGTCATAGATTTTAAAAACTGAAGACCCAACCCAAAGGAATGATTTCCAACCTCTAGGCAGCAAAAAATCATTTAAAGAGACAGCCTGGTCCTTTGAATGCCCATGCACGATCCATTTCTGGTAGGCTGGCTGGCCTTGATCCTAAAAGCTTGTTTTGGTGCGCATTGCAAATGATCTCATATGAGAGCGTCTCCTGAGGACCTTTGGTAGAATATCAGGAGCTGCTTCTTGGGTTGTTTACCTAGTTAGGTTTCTGTCTCAGGCAGTGGGAGATGTCTCAGCCTCCTTCTTGATCTTGGCCCGGGAGGAAGAGCGGGAAGTTCTCCATTCACCAGTAAACAAAGCTGCATTTCTAGCGTACCACAGCGCCTGATGGATTTGCCTGAGTGGGTCAATGAAGATAATCAAACTGCGTCAGTTAAGGACCAGACACAACCATTCGACCCCCGGGATCTCATTCATACATGCTAGGCACATTCTACCAACCCACTAGACAAAAATCTCCAGAAACATTACCTAAAAATAGTTGATCACTGGTGACTTTTTAAAAGGTGCTTGATTGATTCTAAGTAATGTTGGGAAAAGAATAAAAATCTAACTTCTCAGCAACGTTATTTTGTCAAATCCCTTAAAACATCAAAACATGACGATCTTCTAAAAATATTTATCATTTGTTGTGTGTGTGTGTATGTGTGTGCGTGCATGCGCGCGCCTGCGTGGAAATATCAGAGAACACCATCCAGGGCTTGTTTCTTTTGCTCCATCTTGCTGAGACAAGGTCTCCCTTGTTTCTGCCACTTTGCCTATTCCAGGCTAACTGGCTGTGATAGTGAATCCTGGTTGTCAACTTCACTACACCTGGGATTAACCAACAGATTAGCTGTCATATCACTTGAAGAGGTTGTCTGGATCAATACATTTGCAAATACAGAGACCAACCCTAAATCTGGATGGAACCTCTCAAGTAGCAAACCAGATAAAACGAATCACAAACCAGAAAAGCTCCAGGAGACTCTCTTGGTCTTTGCTGACAAACTCATCTTTCTTCTTGTTACCTAGATTCTTCTTTCCTCCAATCCTTCCATGGGTCTGAAGTCCAGAGATTCTCCAGGAATCCTCCAACCCTCAACACAGACTGAGATTGCTGAGATATTCAGCTTCAGGTCGGAACAGCTACTGGCAGCCATTGCTGGATTTCCTAGACTGTATCTCATCAGCCAATCCAATAAATTCCCTTTTTATATATTCATTCTGTTCGTTCTGTGGTTCTAGGGAACCCTGACCAATACATTGACCCCTCCCCCCAGCTTCCACTTCTCATCTCCCTGTGGAAGCACTGAAATCACAGATGCAACCACCACATCCAGCATCTTGTGCACTCTGGGAATTGAACTTGGGTCCTCAGACTTGCTGAGTAAGCGCTTTAAGCTCTGAGCCATCTCGCTGGCCCAACAGTAACCTTAGAAACAACGACAGCAGCAAACCAACCCTGACCTTGTGCAGATTCACTGTCTTCATATCTTGCTTCCATCTACTGTAAAGAATTTTTTGGTATACAATATGACATTATTATTTTGCTGACATCCTCATCCTGCATGACGTATAGACTTACTGATCCCTCATAACTGTGAGTTATGTATCATTTGCCCTACAACTCCTTGCATCTGGTGCATGTTTTTCCATTTTCACGGTATACGTGTGTGTATGTGTTTATATGTGGGTAGGTGCATATGTGAATATTGGTGTGTGTGCATGTGGTTGCCCGTATGTGTAGAGGTCCAAGAGCGACATCAGGATTTAGCTTGATCATTCTTCCATCTTACTAATCTGAAACTGGGTCTCTAAACTCAGGTTACTGCTAGTACTAATATGACTAGTCAGCTTCCACTGGGAACTCCCACTCTCTGCCTTCTAGGGCTAGAACTACAGGTAAACTGCCGTATCTACTAAGTATTTTATATGCGATCTGGGGATCTAAACTCATCGTTTTAGCAACAAGCACTTTAATTCAGTCATCTTCTGAGCCCCATCTGGTGTTATTTTCAAAGGTGCTTTATTGCTGCTAAGTAATTTTGAGAAAATAACAAAAGTCCAAATACTTAGCAAAGTTAGTTTGTTAAAGAAAAACTCAGGGCTGGAGAGATAGCTCAGGGCTTAAGACTCTGTCTTGAAAACAGAAGGTCCTGAGTTCGGATCCCAGGTCCCAAGTAAAAGCGCCAAGTGGAAATGGTAGCAACCTGCACTTCCAGTCCTGGTGGGTGGAACCTGGGAAATCCCAGAACAAAGCAAGAAGGTGGTAGAAGTAATCCAGGACGATTCCCACAGTCACCCTTGGTCCTCCACAGGGACACAGTACTCTCTGGTACACACACACACACACACAAACAAATAAGTAAAAATAAAAACGGCATTTCAAAGCATAGCAATAATCTTTAAAAATTATTAGCTTATTTATTATTATTATTATCATTATTATTCCATCTACTGTGTGTGTGTAGATCAGAGGACAACTTTAAGGTGTCAGTTGTATCTTCTGACCCACCTCTCCCCATTCCCTCCTCTTCCACACACCCCCATAGCCACTCTTCCAATCCCTGTGTCTGTATTAGATTTTTAAAAGATTATTTGGATATGCGCATGCTCTATCTGTGCACATTCACATACACACATATGGCTATATAGCAGACATGCAGTTTATAAGAAAACTACTCATTCCTTTTTCAAAGTGATCATATTGGAGTTTTCTTCACTCCACATCCTCATCTAGCTTCTTTGTCAAACTTTCTGATTTTTGCAGCATTAGTGAATGTATAGTGATGTGGTTTCATTGTGGTTTTCATTAGCATGTATTCGTTTGTGTGATAGTTAATCCTGGGTATCAACTTGACCACACTTGGCATTAACTAAGATCAGCTAAGACCACCTGAAGAGATTATCTGGACTAATACATTTACAATACAAAGACCAGCCCTAGATCTGATGGGAACCTCCCAGTAGTGGACCAGATAAAAGAAACCACAGAACAGAAGACTGAGAAGAGAAGAAGAAAGACTCTCCAGGAATTGTCCAGCCAAGTGGATGTGAGTGACTTAGCCTGCCAGCTTCAGCCACCAGCCATGTCCCGTGTCCCCCCCCCCCTTCCTCTTCTCCCTTAAATTATTTGACTTTGGGTGCTCTCTCACACAATAGTTGAGAGTAACTGGTACAGTTTATTTTGAGCATGTTTTCCTACACCGTCTACAGCAGGAAGAAGCTGGGATGGACTGTGGGGTGCATGTGGAGTTAAATTGGAACATTATTATCTAGTGCACCAGTACTGTGCCATAGCTCTTCTCCATGTGTCTGTACAGAAGTCTGGGCAGGGAGCGTGTCAGGCAGTTGAGGCAAATGGCTTACAACTTCATGGCCTGCCTGGGCTATACAGTGAATTCTAGGGCAGTTTGAGCTATATAGTGAAGATTTGTTTCCAAAAAAAGAAAAAAAGAAGGAAGGAAGGAAGGAAGGGAGGAAGGAAGGAAAGAAGGAAGGAAGGAAGGAAGGAAGGAAGGAAGGAAGGAAGGAAGGAAGGAAGGAAGGAAGGAAGGAAGGAAGGAAGGAAGGAGGGAAGGGAAGGAAGGAAGGAAGGGAAGGAAAGGGAAGAGAAACAGAAAGTAAGACAGGGCAAGGCAAGGAAAAACAGGGTAGACAAAGCACAAATAAATGAAATTATGGCTGGGTATGGCAATGCACCCCTGTTATTTCAGCACTAGGGAGACTGAGGCAGTAGAATTGGAAGTTCAAGGCCAACCTATTGAGTGTGTGTGTGTGTGTGAGAGAGAGAGAGAGAGAGAGAGTGAAGGAAGGAGAATAAAATTCTGAAACAACTTCACAGAAATATATAAATTTGGAAATTCCTTTTTATCATTTTTATGTACATAATAATTGAGTGAACTGAAGCAAAAATTATATAATTATTGTATTATGAGCCTTATTTAAAATACACTCCTTAATTTGAATAAAAATAAAAGGGAAATTTTGTGCGACCCAGATTAGTGGTAAATGTATGTTTTTAATTTGCATCTAAGCTCCGGAATAAGTGTGATTTTGCCTGGTAATAAGTTGCAGTGGTCCATTGTGCTGTGTCCAGCTTTGGGGTCAGGTGTATACTGAAACATGGAAGGAAGATTTCATTTGCTTTATGGCATTTGAAGCTTGAATTATTTTCCTGATTTGATGTGTGGAATTCTCTCATTGTTACAGTTAGGATGACAATTCTTTTTCATGTTTTGCTTCTTAATGACGCAATAGAAAAAACAGCTTCAGAATTCTTGGGTTAAATAACACATGGTGTTTATGTCCAGAATGCTGACAGCCAAATGGAATATGATTATCACTATATTATATTTTTTTCTTCTCCTTCTCCTCCTCTTTCTCTTTCTTTTCCTTCTCCCACTCCTACTTCTTCTCCTCCTCCCCCTCCTCTTCCCACTCCTCTTCCCGTACTTAGGATCAATTTCTAGGCCTCAAGCTTATGACTCTCCCACTAAGCTACACCCCAGACCTTATGTTATTTCCTTTTTTAATGCTTTGTAATTACTCCATGCACTCTCAAAGCTTTTGATAAGAATCATGTCATTTATGGATGTATTGAAGTTCTGTGTGGAACGAATGAATACTGGCATAAATTCTTTTCTATTCTTCAGCTTGTTAAATTTCAATCCTTCGATGCAGTAGGCCTTCTGTCTTTAGTCAATGACTCTGGCAGCTTGGTGAATTATTGAAAGCAAGCATTCCTGAGGCCATCCCTCATGTCCTAAGCATTCTCCAGACATTACATGAATCCTGCCTGCGTCCAGTCCCAATCTCCATTCATCCTTCTTCCAAGAGTTAGTGTGGTAGTTAGTGATGGATGCTAGCTTGATCATTGAATATCGAGCCTTACAGTGCATCTGTGAAGAGTCGTTTAGCTAAGGCAAGCACTAAGCAAGTCTGTGGGAGATTATCTGGATGTAGGCACATCTGGGACATAAAGCGTGGGACCATTCCCGAAGCAGGTGAGTAAGATGGAGAGAGAGCTGGTTCAGAACTTCAGCATACTGGGGCTGGAGAGGTGGCTCAGGGGTTAAGCCTCCGCCTTGCAGGCGGAAGGTCCTGAGTTCGGATCCCAGATCCCACATATAGACGCCAGGCGGAAGCGGTGGCGGCCTGCGCTTCTGGTCCTGGTAGGGCGGAGCCTGTGAATCCCGGGGCAGAAGGAGGTGGAGGCGTCCATGGTGATTCGTGAATTCGTCCGTGGTTCTACACATACACAGACGCACACACACAGACGCACACATGCACATGTGCACAGTTGAATAAATAATAATAATAAAAAAAATAAAAAAAGAACTTCAGCATACTGGCGAGTGATATAGTGTGCTCCTCTCGCCGCAATTCATGCGGTGTGGTATGGCCAGCTCCTCCAGTTCCAGATGTTAGTATGAATTCTGCCATGCCGAAAGGCTGTAACTGAGACTCATAAACTAGAGTGAATCCCCCTGGTTCCCTCAGCTGTTTGCGTCCCTTGGATGGAGAGATGTAACTAACACACTCAGCTTTTTCTTCTCTTGACTGTGAGACACTTGTCTTCCAATATTTACAGCCCAGTGTGCATCATTGAACTCTGTAGTTCACGTGGGCACTCTCATCTTTAGCACAATTTTTGCTGATATCTCCTAAATGTTTAAAATTCTGCTTAAAAATATTGTTTGGTGCTTTCCTTCTTAAAAAAAAAAAAACAAAAACAGGGGCTGGAGAGGTGGTTCAGGGGTTAAGCCTCTCTCTGCCTTGCAGGCGGAAAGTCCTGAGTTCGGATCCTAGACCCCACGTATAGACGCCTGGAGGAAGCAGGGACGGCCTGCGTTTCTGGCCCTGGTAGGGCAGAGCCTGTGAATCCCCGGGCAGAGTAAACAAGGAGGAGGTGGAGGCGTCCATGGTGGTTCCCGAATCCGTCCGTGGTTACACACACACACACACACACACACACACACACACACGCACATACATACATACACGCATACACACAACTGCATAAAAAAAAGCCGTCATTTTTGTCTTAGACCATCTAGATCGCATCCCTCAGCCAGAGGGGATACAGAGCGTCACTAGACTCTCAGCTGCGATTCTGGCCTTGCTAGAAGCACCTCCCAGTCTAATATAGTGATTCTGTCTTAATTACACCTACTCTTGGGGCCTTTTGGTCTGGGAGAGGCGCTAGAATGTGCAGGCTGAGGAAAGAAAATGGAGGATTCCATCTAGGTAGCCCTGGGAGGCGGTCAGTCACACTGGGGCCTCCCTGCTCCTGTAAGTAATCCGCACCCCTGCTCATGTAAGTAACCCCAACAAACTTGTTGGCTTGTCAAGTCAGAGCTTGGTATGGTTGCTCCTTGGGTCGATTGTAGAACTCCTATCTAGAGGAGAAAGACAGTTGTGCAGCATCTCCCAGGAAAAGTATCCACACAACTGAGCCACTGAGCCACACTGGAGTTGTTTGATTTATTGGTATTTTATTAACTGCCTCTGATGGAAATTGTGCTGACTTGAGTGGGCTGTGTTAGATTTTTTTGTTGTTGTTAACTTCACGGAGAAGAGATTTTGTTCACGGTGGGGAGATTTCCATCTATCATTCTAGAGACGGCATACTGGAG
Organism: Typhlomys cinereus; assembly: GCA_023101885.1. Lineage (NCBI taxonomy): Eukaryota > Metazoa > Chordata > Mammalia > Rodentia > Platacanthomyidae > Typhlomys > Typhlomys cinereus. The sequence continues at coordinate 172,432 of JALPQD010000260.1, forward strand.
AGAGCGGCTACCCCATGCTACCCGAGGGGGGGAGGGGAGAGGGAGGGAGGAAGGGAGGGAGGAAGAGAGAGAGAGAGAGAATCTGTACAGTAAATGCACTATTAGCCTCACCTGTTTTCTCTTTTTTATTCCATCTGAGCCCTCAGTCTACTAGATGTGCCACCCATATTCTGGATGGCTCGATGGCTGCACCCCCCCAGCCTTTCTGGGATCCCCTCCCTGACACATGAGAGGTATGCTTTGCTAATCTCCAAGAGTCACTTCCCAATCCAAACAACTTGACCATCAACACTGACTGCCACAAAGCCTTAATGAGAGACTCCAGGCAGAGGGGACCAAACAGTATGGTGGCTCAGAGACAAGGGGGCCCCAAAGAGAGGGAGGTTCACTGTCTTGACCGGCTAGATTTAAGTGCCAGGAACACATCCAAGACTGATATTTATCACCAGACGCATGCCAGAGCACTAGTAGCCCGCTTGGCCCGCAGCCACGTCGCATGCTTTGCTTTCCGGATCCTGCTACTAATTTACTTCCCACGGATCAGCGACTCTAAAGAGTGATGAGAAATCTGGCTGGGTCAAGAGTGATTTAGCCGTCACCTCGGGAGCAGCAAGCTTGCTGGCAGGGCAGTAGCGCGCCTGTAACGTCGCCAAAGTTCACAACTGAGGAGAGATGATTAAACCCGGGCATGAAGCTCCCCAGTCTTTGAAAGCTCCCCCATAAGGGTTACCTTCTGCTGCAGGAGTGGAAGCAGAATTCAAAGGTCATCCCGCGGAAAGTCAGAGACCATCCAAACCAGTCGCATGGAAAGCCCTCCTGCTCATAAAACTTCTGGAGAGATTTCTTATCATTAATTCAAGGAACACCTGCCTGTCTCTCTTTACATCCCCTTCATAAATTACTTTTGCCCTTAGAAAAAGATATGCTCTGTCACCCTGCCAAGTCCTTCCCTAAGTGCTGAATCCACATTAACAGAAGAACACAGGCAGATATTAATTGCCACCAGAAGAGAGCGTAGCCTTCCTGGATACCAGGAAACTAGTTGTTCTGTGGTTTAGGTCTTTCCTGGAATCCGTAGTCAAGCATAATACATAGCAGCTACTCTGACTCTATGTGAGGGTCAGACTCAGTTATCACCTTGGATCACTTCTGGGAAGAGCCTCTGGGTTCCCTCTGGGAGATTATCTTTTTTATTTTAAAGAAAATTTTTAAACCTCATTTATTTTGCATGTGTGCATGTATGTGTATGTGTGTGTCAGAAGGACTGTGTGTCTCCGTGGAGGGTCAAGGGTGACTTCAGAAATCATCCTGGATTGCTTCTACCTCCTTTTTGCTTCCCTCTGGGATTTCCAGGGCTGGAAAATGCAGGAGGCTGCCATTTCCTCCTGGTGTTTTTACGTGGGACCTGGGATCCGAACTCAGGTCCTTCTGCTGACGAAGTAGTCTCAACCTCTGAGAGTCATCTCTCCAGCCCAGTGGAGTTTAATTTAAGGCAGGAAGCCAGACCTGCCAGCTGTGTCCCCCAGAGGTATCTTGGGCAGAATAAAAACAGGAAAGTGATCTGTTCTGTTGCTTGATTGTGTCTTCCTCTTTGCTGTGGATACAATGTAACCATCTGTCTGAACCAGCCTGTGCTGGGTGACTTCCCTGCTGTGGTGGGCTGTGACTTGGAGCTGTGAACTGAAATAAAATAAACCCTTTCCCCCTTAAAACTGCTTTTATCAGGGTGTTTTTAGCTCCGCAACGGAAGAGAAACCATTATGCTAGGATCCTAAACTAGGAAGGAAGAATCTGGCCCACACACGAAAAATGATCTGATACTATTTGTTTCGTTTTTTCCTGCTCATGGGGAAAGTCAGGAGAGAAGAAGGAAGCCAGCCAAACCACCCTGCAGAATGAAGGTGAGATGGAGGAGGGGAGCAGAGGGGATGAGAGGCATGGTGTGTGCACTCAACGAGAGCAGAAAGAACTCCTAGCAAAGAGGTCCATGTAAGTTATACCAGGGTTATACCAGGGGATGTAACAGGAAAACTTGGAAATATGACGTTACCTCCTTTTCCTTTCCTCTGCCAACTGTGGGACAGTGCGCATCGGGACGGTTACAAGGGACAGATGAGAACTTTTTTTTTTTTTTTTTTAACTTCTTTGTGTTCATTTAGCTTTACGTTTTCTGGTATATTCTGCTTTCAAGGTGCAAGATGGATCCCAGGCCTGTTGCTCCAGCAACTCTTCCTTCATCAACCAGACGCTGGAGTGAACTCTAATGTTCTTAGGAGCTCAGTACAGCCATCCTCTCCACCTTGGTTCAACAGTGCTTGGCACTCAGGTATGGGGCAGAACAGAGGGTCCTGGCAGGCGGCAGAGGACAGCCAGCATTTGATGGAGACATGTGGAAGGCGGGCGCGAAGCAAATGAGGGGGCACAGTGTTTCCTGATATATGGACGTGCCCCCCTCCACTTTTATTTATTTCTTTATTTATTTTAATAATCGGAGTCACACTTGTGCTGCCCACAATCCACTGGTGCATAGACAACTACTGGCGGCCACATCCTCAAAAAGACAAAAAAAAAAAAAAAAAAAAAACAACAACAGCAAAAAAACTAAAAAACTGACTCTCTCCCCAGCAGCTCTCAATTGCTGCTCTGGCTAGAGACAAGGCTTTGTGAACCCTCCTCCACCACGACATGATCTCAGATGTATTTTTTCCCTCCCGGCAGAGAGGAATCAAGTGTCACATTTTATGCTCTCAAGAACTCCTGTTCTGGTCTTATTGTGGTCATTCAAAGAATGATTCAATCAGAGTAGTGATGTCGAGACTAGAGATGGTTGTGACGGTCGCCTCTACCTGTGCCTGTCAAGCACAAGGAGCCATCAGAATTAGCTGGGGAGCTTTGAGGATCAGGCACATTCTGGGTGCTATGGTGCGGATGGCTGGGGAGCTTTGGGAATTACAATATTTGAATCCTAAAGTTTGAATTACCAACAAAAATCTAACCTTCCTGCAGAGTACTGGTGACCCAGCAAGGCTCACCCAGAATCAGGCCAACCTAATCTCTCCCCATTTTAAGGCTTAGGGAACCTTGTGGAAGGGGGGGGGGGTGCTGAGATTGCAAGAACCAATAGATGGGAAGGTCCACTGTTGGACAAGACACTCCATTCAAGGCAGGGCTGCTGCGTCCAGGACCTCACTGCAGGGAGACTTGTCCTTCCTAGACTTGCATAAAGACTGACATAGACTATAGAGGAACTCAAGACAAATAACATACAATGGAAACCTTGGGGACTGAAGTTGGATGAGTGAAGGGAAATGTCCCTATCAGTGGGGTGGCCTGAAGAGAGGCAACTTGCTATGTGCCTGAACCCCACAGGAGCAGACAAGCTAGAGGGAATCCTGGGGTCTATAGAAGCAGACAGACAGGAGGGTGGGAGGAAGTGGGACAGATTGATGAAGGAAAGGGAGGGGTATGGGAGAGAGGGAGGATGGAGGGAAGCCGGGGAAAGTACTCAATATTTGTAAAACTAGGAAAATCAAATAAATCTAACCTTCCTCAGGGGGTGCTGATGATCAATACAATTTATATACAATAATTTTTGGATTCAGGATGTTGAGCATCCTGTAATTCAGCAAATTCCGGTTCTTGCTGAGCAAAATGGGACAAGGTTGACGGTAACATGTAGGTACAGCTTTGTGTAAGTCACTGACGCCGAGAAGGACGGGGATCAGACGGCAGTTTGAAGCTACTGTGACCCTTGGCTACTTCACCCTCTTCTTCCTCGTGGAGATCCTTGCTTTCTGGAGTATACTCCAGGCTGGGGCTCCATCTGAGAGCAGATGGTCGGACAGCACCTCAGTGTCAGGTCTGACTGTATTTTTTAGTGCACACCAGAAATTTCACGTTCCATGATTCTGTCATGGCTTAAATATAGAGGTGGGTACCTGCCATCTAGAGACTCATGAGGACATACTGTCATCCATGGTGGAGGTGTTACAATTCAACAGAGTTGGGTGGCCGAGATGGCTTGGAAGGTGAAGCACTGTCGTAGTCAAGCACAGGTATCAACTTGACAGTTGAGGGTTTGAGCTCTGGGCACATTGATAGAGAATTAATGGTTGAGTTAAGCCCAGAGCAAATCTGCAGGAGATTGTCTAGCTGATGGGAAAGCTCCACCTCATGGTGGGTAGGATTAGGTCTGGAATAAAATACAGAGAACTGATTGAGAAAGTTGGCATCCTTGTATACACTTGGTCAGACATGTTGGTCTGGCAAGTAAGGATCGTCCCTCTCTCAGCCGTTGTGTAGAGATGGTGTTGTGAGAACCTATGTGAAAAAGTTAAAGTTGCAAGCCCCCCTCCTCTACCAGTTATCAGAGAAGAATTTACAATTTACTCAGGAATTCCAGATAAGCCTGAGCAGAACCAAGTGGCCGTACCTGGGAGATCAAACGCCCTCCCAGGAGGCAACCAGATGGCCAAAGGGTCAGATAACCGCTTACCTATGACCAGTCCTTGAAGAAACCGCAGACCCCTCAGTGCCAGCCCCACCCCTCCAGTGACCATAACTCAGGGGGGTTGAAGAAGGCTACATGCAGATTCCCCAGTCTCTGCAGCCCTATAAAATCCCTAAATCCGACTGCCTCCGGATCAGCACTTCTTCACTGCGCTGAGGACCTGTGTGACCCAAATCTAGGTTTGTATTAATAAAAAGACCCTCATGTGTTTTGCATGGGTGGACTACTTCAGTGGGTTTCTTTGAGGGCATAACAGTGTGGCTAGTTCCCTCAGCCCTGGTGCTGGTGTGAGCTCTTCTGCTAAGATGGACAAACAACTGTAACCAGGAATCATAAGAGAAAATAAACCCCTTGCTGACTGCAGCAGACACATTCTCAAACCTGCTGATCCACGTTCCATCCTCAGAAGCCACATGGGTGGAAGTAGAGAACTGGCTCCTAAAAGTTGTCTTCTGACCGCCACCTGGGCACCATGGCATGGATGTGTGCCCCCTCTCAAATAATTAAAATAATAAAGAGTTCAAGAAAATATAGGAAATTCTCAACCAGTTTCTCTATCAGCTGACCAAGTGAGATCCACTTAGCAGGGGAATTTTAAGATCAAAATTGGGGTGCATGAGACAAGCACTGTACTGTGGAGCTACTGCCCCAACCCTAGTATTGTCGTTGCTGTTTAGGGGAGCAACGAGTTCATCAAAATCAAGGGAAGAAACAGTGGTGGCAGAGGTGTTGATGTTAATGGTGATGATGGCTGTCTTTGGGACTGTCACGGCTTCAATGTGACTTGCTCCCTACAGATTCACGCGTTTGCATCTTTAGCTGCTGTTAATGTTTGGAACAGTCATGGCACCTTTAGGAGGCAGAGAGTGTGAATGTCTTTTTAAACTATGGGTGGATGTTTGTGTGTGTGCGTGTGCAGATGTAAGTACACAAGGGCACTTCAGTGTGCGCCTTGGGAGGCCCAAGGGTGGTGTCAGGAATCATCCTCCATGATGCTTCCACCCTATTGTCGTGAGCTTGGATCTCTAATTAAGCCCAGAACATGCATTAGGGCTAGTTTGGACAGCCAGCTTGCTCTGGGGGTTCCCAGGCTCTGCCTTCCAGGGTTAGAATTACAGACTAGCTGCCACCCAACATTTTGACATGAGATTTTGAACTCAAGTCATTTTGCTTGAGAGACAAACATTTTTAACTGCTAAGCTATCTCCTCCTTGTTAGCTTTATGTGGGTGTTGGGGGATCTGAACTCAGGTTCTCATGCTTGCATGCAAGCACTTTTATCCACTGAGCCAACTTCCCCTACTCCTGGGCTTAATTGATCTTATTCACGGGTACGAGTCAGCGACTTTCCAAAGGCTAGGCACAGAGCGAGCGCATATAAATCAAGGCTCTATAAATTAAATATTTCCATTTTGACTCATGCTGTAATTTCTGAAGCATTAAATCTTTATTTCTGAGTGACCTTTCTGTGTCAGTGATGGAATATTTCAGCTTTAAGTTACTCTGCCCTGTTATTCCTGGAACGTATAATTATTCTGTAAAACAATGGCTAAAAGATGCTGAAATTTATATTTGGGTAATCACTTTACAAAGAGTAGCTGTTGGAAATGAAGATGCATTGGATGATTTCTATTTTTCATCAGGTGAAATTTTCTAAAGGCATTACAAGACAAATGATCTCCATCTTCCTTTATCCTTAGGACATTGAGATATCATTCAGAAAATGACAATGCATAATAAACTGTGATAACAACATCCTGGACATTAAAATGACAAAATATCCTTTTGTACCTCCATGAAAAAGTTCCTCTTTGAAGATTTGAGTTGCAAGGGAAGGATGGTGAGAAAGTTCAGTGGGTAAAGGTGCTTGTGGCCAAGGCTGATGGAATTCCATCCCTACAAGAGACAAGTCGAACTAGAGAACTGAATCCTGCTAATTGAACTACTCCGACGTGGGCAGCACATACTGCGGCATCACACATGCACACCCACAAAGGAGCGCACACATGCACACTTCCCCGAGTACTGGGACACCTGAGCAAACCTCTCCGAACCCTAATACTAACCCTAACCCTAACCCTAAACCCTAAACCCTAACACTAAGCCTAAACCCTAACCCTAACCCTAACCCGAACCCGAACCCTAAACCCTAACCCTAAACTCTAAACCCTAACCCTAACCCTAACCCTAACCCTAACCCTAAACCCTGACCCTAACCTAAACGCTAACCCTAACCCTAACCCTAACCCTAAACCCTGACCCTAACCTAAACGCTAACCCTAACCCTAACCCTAACCCTAACCCTAACCCTAAACCCTAACCCTAACCCTAATTGGGACACATGAGTGTACTCGAACACACCTCCCAGAGTACTGGGCTTCCAGGCATGCTATGGATCTGGGGATTGAACCCAGGGATTCATGCATGTTACGAAAACGTTCTACCAATCGAGCTGCATATCCAGCCCATCCAGTGGGCATCTGGGGTGTGTGTGTGTGTGTGTGTGTGTGTGTGTTCTCATTCTCCTCCTCTGCCCTTCATTTTTTGTTGTTGTTGTGTGGAGCATATTTTGTGCTTGATACCACTCCGGACATTTCACATATACATATATATATATATTCTTTTTAGTGCTCACAAGATCTTCCTGAAGCAGTTTTAATTGTCTCCATTTTACAAATGAAATTAAGGTAGAGGAGATTTCAGGCAGCTCATTCCAAGGCTGCAGACATTTAAGGGGCAAAGGTAGAAACGACTCCCAGGCATGACTAAGACTGAGCTTCAGATCTTAAAAATGATACAACACTTGCCCAGAAAGATGCATAAATTTTACATACTTTTTTTTTTTAACTTAACATTATATTCTTTTTTTCTTTCCTGTGTCACTTCATCTCTTAGGTCCAAACTACCACTGGGAAGCCCTGCCCCCTAGTGGAATTCAGCTGCTCGACACCTCCCCCCCTTCCCATCTGCCCTGGAAGAATTTTCTATTGCCTAAGTATTTGTTATTGATATTTTATCTTACACTCCATGAAACTCATAAAAGAGTTATTTTTTTTGCTTATCCTCTATAATGTGTAGAGATAATATTATTTCTTGAAGGATGATTGGAAAGCCCCAGAGAAGTTCTGAACAGAATTCAGACATTAGAACTCATTGTCATAGTGTTGAAATCAACATGACTTTGCTGTTTCTGAATCAGGTATAGTTCAAGCATCTGCCCTCAGATTACATTTATGGGCTGAGATGCCTCAGATGTCAGATTGTCTTAGGACCAGCCCTGAGATACTTACTGTACCCTCTTGGGTTCTAGAAAGAGCTTGGAAGTAGATTTAAATCACAGGAAATTCAAGCAGATCTATGGTTGTTTTTCTCTGAGCTTGTGTTTGTGCCTTGGTTTTAAATATTTTTCTAAATTAATCTCTTTCACTTGGTACTCTTAAAGATCAGTATAGTGTTAAAATACATAATTGGGTGGCCTTGGATTAATTAGGAAGGATTCTGGCTAATACTGGATTGGTTTGCAGAAAGCAACCAGGATGGATTCTTTATTCTTATCTGTTCTTTCTTTTCTTTTCCATTCTTTCTTTCTTTTTTTTAGTGAATTAGACCATTAT